>VYXH01008450.1:191487-208763 GCA_013397275.1 Burhinus bistriatus | reverse complement strand
AAAAATGATTCTTTGGACTGAAAAAAAAAAAAAAAAAAGGCAAAAACCACCCTCTTGGACCCTACTGTTTTAGTTCCCTGTGTGAATCTTCTGGTTTGATTTAGGAATGTGCTGCTTGGTTCCCATGTGCATTGTTGTTGTAGTATTTACTTTGGAAGGAAAAGTGAGTATACGGTTCACGCCTTAACCTTGTCAAGCTTCCCCCTTACCAAGTTGAACTGACACCATACAAATTCTGAAAGGAAAGGCCACAGCCAAAATTAATCATAAACATTAACCATAAAATATTACTCTTGACCTTACCAAGGGGCAGACCTCTAGGAATAACATCCTGCTCCTTAAGAAAATAACATCCCTCTCCAACCGAGAGAAGCAGACGGTCTCGTCTATGCATGACGGACATGCTGACCTGTGCCTCAGGGAGTAACATCCGTTTTCAACTCAGAGGGTAATAAGCACTCCAAGACTTACATTATGGAAGTCCTTCCCCAGTCACAGCCCTACATATAAGCTTCGGCAGCTTGCGCCGTCTGCGTAAGACAAGTCCTGTCCAAGGTTGCGCTGTAAGATTAGGTTTTTATGCAAAGCCAAAGAGACTAAGGCTGAAGCTGGAAAAATCAGAGCTGCCACCCCAGCTTCCAGGCTGTTTTGACCTGGATGAAAACTGTATGTATACTTCACATCATTGTACCTACAATGAGGCCTGAGGAAAGGCTACAGTCTGCAGTTCCTTTGTAACATTGCACTTGAATAGACTCTTAGGCTTTGTTTATTCTTAAAGGCACAATCCACAGATTGGAGAACCTATTTCCACAGCTATCAGGCAGTATTTTGTTTAGCAGCAAATTGAATTAATACAAAGCTCTGAAGTCTGAAAAACCCAGAACCAAAACATATTGCCCGATACTAATTTTATTTGGAAAAGAAGTAATAGATCAAATAACAACTTACTTTATTGCAAGTCCCTGGACATGTGACTTAGGTGCCTAAATCAAGCAAGACCTGCAACACTGAATGAAGCCTTTCCTAAATACCACAAAAAATCTGGGTGTGAAGCAATAAACCAGATTGCTTCCCAGGAGATGTTGGTTGTACTGGCACTGACAGTGAGAGATTTCAGCAGCAAGCTGTTGAACTTGTGTTGAGGATGCCCTGCAGATGTATTTCTGATATTGCATTCCTCCCTGAATTCATTCCCTCGCCAGCAAAGACAAGATGGAAGTAGCACCAAAGCCCACTTTGTAGGGGTTCCCCTCGTCATAAACCCCCTCCTCACTGTCACCTCGCCAAGTGATTTTGGTCTTTCTTTTCCCAATGTGTCAGCCCCAGATGGAAGCTGAGCTGCTGTTGGGACAGGCAGGTTAAGTGGGAAGAGAACAGGATGTCATTTGTAAATGCTGGTGCGCTCAGCAATGATGTGATGTAACCGTTATAGAAGACTAAAGGAAAATTTCCCTGATAACCCTTGTTTTTCCCTATGCTGGGACAGAAAGCAGGGTTTGTGTCACCCATTGAATGATGCTAATTAAAGAAGAAACTTCAAGCTTTTGCAATTAAATTATTGCTGATAACCATGTTTGTGAGGTTAAAACTTCTCTGGGATCTCTATGCTACACTGAAGTGCAGCTATGCCCCCAGTAAGTGAATGTGACAGATTTGATAGAGATGGCAGAGGTTACTCCAGTGTCATCTGCTGGATAAATGCCTTGAGGTGAGTGAATATTTTCACAGGAATTGATCTGTGCTGGATTTGTACTTGTGTAGTCTGTTCATATCTAACAAATCTGAACCGTACTCTACCCAGATGGTTTATTTCTGACAACACAATACAAACTGCATACACTCCTCCTTTCACACTAATGCCAATACATCTCTCCTGTTATTAATAAGCTATTTATACCCATTCTGACAGCAGACTAGACCTCATCTTTGAGATCAGTACCTGACGCTCATATTTCTTCCCTCTCGCTCTCTGTTTCTTTCCACCATCCATCACACTGACTCTTACTTCCTATCCTCTCCTGTGAAATAGACACTACCTTCTTTTTTCACCAACAGTAAAACAGATCAAGGTGGTTCCATGTGTCGGTAAAGATAAATGTCGAAGCTAAAATCCTTCCTTGTGTGGCTTCCATTAAATTTCATTGGGTAGCACTTGCACACCTTTCAACTATGATGCACAAAGGCTAGTGTTGCAAAAGATTTTTGGAGTCTCAGAACATCATGCCTGTTTAGGAAATCAGTGCTTCTGCACTCCTCTTAATTGAAATCAAATGCCACTTAAACCTCCCTATGTTTGGTGACTTAGTTGTCCAGTCTTTCCAAATGCCCCCTTCTCTAATGGCGCAGGTGGTACTCTATGCCTAAGAGAAGAGAGACAAAACATGCCTTGGAATTATGCAAATGGTATTTCAATGGCGTTGTGATAAATAAAGATAGTAGACTACATTAAAGATGTTTTAGCTCTGGAGATGCAGCAAAGATAAGGAAGAAAAGATGTGAAGATGCATTTGAAGCTAAGGCAATTCTCACTGGCAGAGATTTTTGCTTTACCCAGCTTCTCTCTTGGGGTGAAGTAACTGGAAGTCTTCTCACTTGTCACGGTAACGTGCTAGGAAGAGAAGAATATTTATTACCATGTATCTGTGTATAATGTTTTGTTCTTGGTAATGAACTAAAATATTTGGTTCTGAAGGAAGGAATTTTTCTTTTGGTTTATGAAAGACATTGCTGCAAGAACTAAACTTGGCGGTAAAGGCGAAGAGAAACTGCCGACTTCTGATAGCCCATCAACACTGCCAATTTACACAAACCTGCCAGGGGTAGCTGTTCTCTCAGCTGGCTGAGCGATGGCAGTTTCATCAGCAGGCAAAGTTCAGAATTGCCTTCAGAGGAAAACTGAGCCTGACTTTTTGAACTTTCAGACTACTGGGCTGAGCAGAGTGAAAACAATTATTTAGAGACATCATGCATGGATCTAAGGGACAGATGGCTCTGAACTATGCCAGAGAATTATGATAAGACATTCAGGCTGCATACCAGGATTTTTTCTATTTGTTTCTTTTTAATCATTGTTCTTACTCTACCGTTTGTTCTTAGTCTCACTTGCTTTTCATTGTTTCTCAGAAATAGTGAATATACGAGATACTCTGCTAGAAACCTGGGGCCAGTTAATAAACAGCCGTAAGCTGAGTACACTAATACAAAGATTGAGAATATGTCTCAAATACAATAAAGACTGTGCCTTTATAGCTCAGCAAACTAATTACAAAACTCACATTCAGAGAGCAATAGCCTTCTTGAACATGAAGATCCAAACTGAGGGCAAGTTGGATGCCTCTTGGATATTATGGTTTCTCAGAGGCTTTCACTGGTGTCCATTCACAGGCAGCTCTCCTTTTAACACATATTCTGTACAAAAAGAATCTTAAAAGCAACTTAATGGTGAAATTAAAGACCTACATAGATTACACTCCCAATGCAAGGGAATGGATTAACTTTTCTTTCAACTCCTGCTGCTTAATGTTGATTTAATATATTGTCTTGACTTTTAATAAGGTTATTGAAAGATAAAAGCATATAAGGAGCTGTGCCACAGATGCGACAGTCAACTTCATATGCAAAATAAAAAGAGACATTATAATAAAAAGAAAATTGAATCTTGCTTGTATAAAATCTGGCTTTGTTTTGATGCATAAAACAGCAAACACTCTTCCACACTGAGGTTTTCAAGAATGTCTTAAGTATACAATGCTTCTGATGCCACCCCAGTTGCCTATATATAGATCTGTCTTGTGTAAAGAATTTAAAAAGCATTAGAATGGAGAAATCAAAGAGACAATAAATTTTAAACCAATCTTATTGTCTGCAGCCTAAAGTGTTATTAAGATCAAAGTGGAGCAAACATCTGGCATTTGCCTTTCTGCAAAAATTAGATCAAATTACCTACCATAGGATTTAGATCCATTCGGTAAGTTCTTTCCATTGTACACATAGTTTTCTTTCTCCTTTTTATTTGCTAGATCTAACTTAATCCCCAAAATCTAGCCTCTTCATTCATTTGGAATTGAAACAAATTAACAATAAAAATGGAAATATATGTTCCTTGTGAACATCTTTTTCCTAAAGAAAGTTCAAGGTCCTTCAGATCCTAAGGAGAGAGGTTCAGCTAGCCTTCATCTTTGTGATTAAGTGTAATTGTCTAGAAAGAAACTTTACTGAGTACACACAACCCTATCCCGCTCCTTGAAACATAAATTCTTCATGCCTACTGTTGTAATTATTGTCATCGTTGACTTTATTCTATAGTAATCACTTATAAAGTAAGTTGTTAAAAAGCTTGGCACACTGGCCCATACTTTTATCTAGAAACTTATCAAATGCATGTTTTTCAGATTTTTAAATGTATCTAATGCATTCCTAAGCTTTTGATATCTTTGTTTAGATAAATATATGTATGTTATATCTATATAACATGATTTTTTTAAATTCTCTGAATAGAAGAATACACTAATACAAAGATTGAGAATATGTCTCAAAAACAATAAAGACTGTACCTTTATATTTCAACAAACTAATTACAAAACATAGAAATTCAGTAAAGTTTAACTTAAAGGAAAAACTATATTAAGGTCTTCAAATTCATCATTAAATAAATCAAACAAACTTAACAGTGCTCTGTAGTGATGCCATGCAATAACTATAAAATTATGATTAATGAATTGGAGTGTTGGTGTCCCACAGGAGCTGTAACTGACACATTCTTTCCAATTGCTTCCTTGCTGGAATCCATATTGATATTATGAGACAGAAGGATAAGACAGAGCTCTCAATTATTCTAGAGAGAGATGGAGATACCATTTTAACCTTTGTTCTTTTGATCGCTTGGAATATGGCTGTGTCCATAAGGCATTCTTTAAAAAAGAAATGCAAACATGGTGATTTCAAATTTTATTTGCAGAAGTTTTATTGGGAGTCAGTATAACTTCTGCATTTGATTCATCCCCAAGTTATGTGACTTACATCTGTATCACAGCAAGGAAGAATTATTGCTTATCGCAACTTAGAAGTTTATTTTTTTTTAATGTGATCCCAAACATTCTTCTTTTACGTCAGTATATAATTTGACCTCATATCTTGCTCCCTGATCATTTAAAAGAGGTAGATTATGAATTTTATTTTCAATATTTTTAGAAAATAATAGGAAAGGGAGCAAGTGACTGTTAAAATTTCTGTACTCCTCCCCCCAGATCCATAAAAGCTAGGGGAGGAATTCAAGCAGCCAGAAGCCCCACATTGTCAAAGGGCACCTTAAAGTCAACAGCTACATTCCCAGGCAGGCAGTGCAGACAGGCTTCAGATGTTTTTATGAACCTGCATTACAAGGTAGCATCAAAAATCTGCACTACTGGGATTCGTTACGATACCTGTGTGTTGCTCTGTATTTCTGGCTTCGGTCTCAGCTGATCAAAAAAAAAAAAAAGTAAAGCAAGGCATCTGAATCTTACTACGGTTAATCTTTTGATACTTTAAGGCTAAGATCTGATGGTTAGTAAAAATATATAGCAGTGACATCTCCAGATTTTGACTAAATCCAAATACACATTCTTTTTTTCATTCCCTTAAATTTTAAATGATGCAGTTCTTCCCTTCAGAAGTCTTTGGTTAGTACAACCGTCCAGGTATGTCCAGCAGAATGACGGAGAAAAAATTTTGGACCTTCTTCTGCCGATATTGGCTGCTGTATTTCAGTAATTAATGAAGTGGTTTCTAAGGCAGGTTTGAGTTATTTGGAGGGAATAAGATGTATGTTTTTTAAAAAGCGAAGGAAGAGTCTGTAAGGAGAACACCGGGTTAAGCAAACCAGCATTCTCCTCTCAGTCTTCTATCAGTGACTTGGTGCTTCTCCTTTAGGAAATCTTTTGGAACTAACAACTCTTGGTTCACTCCTGTGCACTGGACAGCACAAAGAAATGTTAGTCCCCAAGGGTACAGTTCTGCAGTGCTCTTTGGGTTTTTTCGTTCAGGAGAAGGTAAATTACAAGGTTAAATTACTGCATCATTTTTGCAAATGCAATGTCCTCCTTCCCAGCCAGGCACCACCGCTGACAGGCAGCTGGAGCGGAGCCACGCTGCTGTCTGTTCCACTGACCCATCCAGGACGCACCATACCCACTGTGCGCATGTGTTGGTCAGATGTCTTACACATGCTCAGCAAATCCCACATGCTCTTGATGCCTCGGTCCCGTAACGTGTGTGCGAAACAACTGTGCAGCACATGGATGACAGAGCGCACACAGACATCCCAAGCAGAAATCTCGCCTACCCCACTGGGGAGAGAGAAAGTAATTGTCTTATTTTTATCCTTGTTCCTGAAAACTGATTAAGGTGTGTGAATTCTCTCTCTCATATCTTCTTTTGGTCAACGTAACTATATATAAAGCACACGGGACTTCACGGAGGACGTACCTTCAATTCAAAGCTGGGATGTAGGGGATATGTAAATTACAATGCATGTCTGATCTTGTTAGCATATAAATAGTAAGACCATAGTGCTACAAGTAGACTTACTAGAAAGGTAAGTCCAGGAAGTTTTTCCCTCTGTCTGAAATCTTCAAATAAAGATATATATGCACATCTCTTCAAGGAAACTTATTCTGTCCAACTGTGCCTATATCTCACACCAGATAAAGTCAATTGGCTTTTAGAGATTTTAATGTTATTAGGCTTTCAGTAAGTTTTAGAAGCACAAAAAAAAAAAAAGCTAGAAGGAAGACTAAACCAAAAAGTCTTTAAAAACCCCAGACAACAAGTACTACTAGACTGCTCAGACCCACTATTTCACGAAGGCTTCGCATGAAGGAAAATCACACTGGATCCTACCAGCACCCAGCTTTCCAGAGCTGGAAACAGGACATCTGACCCTTTTCTCTGGTTATCTGTGTGCGCTACAGAAAAACACTACATGTTGTTCACTCTTAAGATTGTATATCTGACTATGTCATTGTCAGTCCTTTGAACTAGAAGGTGTACATCTGAAACAGGCCTATATTACTGCTCAGAAGCTTATGTGAAATCAGAGACCATTCTCAGTCCGGTTCAGCGAGGTGGTGACCCCAGGCAGAGCCGCTTTCTCCACAAGGGCAGATGATGCCACCACTACTGCAGACAGTAGCATTGCACAGGGGTCTGCAATGACCGAGTGTGAGTCCCTCACACATCTGACAGTGTGGCAGGTTGGAAAGGTAAAATTTATACTGCTACTGCCCATGTCCCACCAGTGGGGTGGGAAAGTTGGAAGAAACCTGTTCTCTGTGGTTGCAGTCCTTCCTCAACACTGGCCTTGCTCAAGTGCTGCCAGCAGGGACAGCAAAGGTAAAAGGAAACGACAAATCTTCCTATTCTCTTTTATATTTATCTTTTCATCTTCTCTGGCCCTATTTACAGCCTCTAACGTGCTGTATGGTAAAGGTGTTCGTTACTCTTTTTTTCTAAAAGTGGGAGTAAACTGCTCACTAGATGTAAAACTGAGATAAGGTGTAACGCAGGCACACCGACTCCAACTTTACAAGAATTCAAGGCTCATTTGTATTTTGAACTGCCACTATAGGGTTTACAAGGGGAAAAGTGTGAGTAAAGATTGAGATTTTTCATTCTATAAATTGTGGAAGGGTGAGGGGGAAGTGAAAGATCTCATTTAAAAACTATTGAAGTAGCCGTCTTGAATGATGGTGCCATTGCTTGTCTCTGTGTCTCATTGTCATAATAGCAGCCCTTTTATAATTAGCAGAAACCACAGAAGTCAGAGTAAAGTACAACAGATCCAGAAAGAGCTGGAAACTTAAGGAAGAAATAAAAAAAAATAAAAAAACAACAAACAACAATAGACATGGGCTGGAGAAGATATTTTATTTATTTGTTACTAGTAGTTAAAATGACGTACAAAATGCTGGGAAGAAAAAACTCCAATTCTATTCAGTTACAAAATAATTAAAACTTCATTTTAAACCAAGTTTTGCTTTGTGAGACCGAGCATGAAAATACTGCAGCCTTAGGTTATATAGTCCATTGTTTTTAGAATAAAGCAGACATTTAAATACATATTGTGGTTGATATTAAATATCTCGTATAATTGTAAGTTAGCAGAACTTTCTTACTCTCAGGCAATAACTAGCAATTCATAAAAGTTCTTCATATAAAATTTACATATGGGGGGGTGGATCTGCCTCAAGGGGAGTTCCATCATGATCTATGCACAGGCTGTTTTGGAACATAAAGATTCGTAAACCTTTTATCTAATTTTCCTTCAGAATGCTAGCCTAATCTTAACTAAAGGAGTCGGTAATGTCTGAAGCTTTGCTTAATGGCTAAGGGTTTAGGGACATAGCAGCCTAGGATGAGATCCCATCACTGTGAAAGACAATGAGAGTTTTGCTGTCAACTTCACATGAAGAAAAAAAGCTTCATTCTTAAGGTGTGTCCATTTCTTGAAGAGAAACCCTAGCTAGTACAAAACTTTCAGCAACGACTGAGATTGGCCCTTTCCCCTGCAAACCAACTCAAAAAAGTAATTTAAAGGAAAACAACCCCTGCCTATTATCAGTGAAAGAGGATTTGTATTAATAATAACATTAAATATCCATATCTTTCTGTTTAACTATTCACATTCCACACAGTGGAAATCTACCTCCTGTAATTCCAGATTTTAAAACTGGATTTTAAAATCCATGAAGAAATGCCTCAAACCTGCTGAGTGAGAGTACACCAGATGAAATGCATTTTAATAATATCAGTCAACGAGTTGAAATCTCTTAATCTTACAAATGCAGACCTCACAGCAGTGGATTTTACAGTAAAAATATATTACTTGCAGAGATGCAGGATATCACCAATAACTGTGTGACGCATTGTGTAACAGCTGGGGTATCTAATACAATGACTGCACCCGGATGCATCTGTGACATTTTTCCCTTTGGACACATTAGTAAGAGCAGAATTGTCTTCCTCAGCGTTCAGTGGAGAGAAATGCTGTCAAGATAATCACCTTCTGGCTGAGAGAGACATCTGCTGTGAGAGGGAACAGTTACGCTGAGAGCGGGGACTAGAGAGCATCGCTGCTGAATGGGGAAAACTGAGTCCTGGACTGTCCAAGCCCCTTCATACAATTAACACGGACCTAACTCCCATTTCACTCTCATCAGTGATGGCCGGGTTGCTTTCAGGCTCGGTACTGACGCTGGCATAAGAACACACCTTTCCTTTGGTACCCCACTGGACAGGATGGGCTGTCGGGGCCCTGCAGGCACCGGCACAGGCAGGAAGGTGTGCAGCACCTTCCGAGCTCTTCACCACCCGGCTGGAGAGTGCCCTTGCAAAGCCAGCACCCAGGACAGCATGAGCAGTCTGCACGCCATGTGGTATGAGGTGCAGCCAGCCAGGAGACAACCCCCAGGCTTCCCATGGAGCGCCCAGGAAAGCAAGGGCAACATGCATGGATGGGCTGCCTCTCAGCTCCAATGGCCCAGGGTCCACCTCGCTAAACCAACTTCTTTTGCAGGACCTTCTGTGCTCTTGCCAAAACCCACAGCCCCGATCAAGTTTAAGCTTCTAATCCTGAAGGAAAGAAAAGGCAGGATGACCTCACAGGTGAGATTCATCAAGCTGTTGGAAGTAATGTGTCCCCTTTTATGTTTTTTCCCCCCCCAAATGAGAGGGGCAGTTAGCCCTTAATTTTCAGGAAATTCTCTTTACTTAGTCCAAATCCAGTTTAAATGCAAGTCTGTGGTAAAAGATATAAAAAGAGGATTATTGCTGGCAAAGTTCTGCATCTCTTTTTCAACAAACTGCATGCCTGTGGCAAAGCTAAAATAACAATAACAATGCACTGTTTACTAGTCATGAATGTCGTGTCTTTTGTCTCTTGTGTGGTTATTGCATTTGCAGTCACATGATGCTTGTTTTAATTTTTGCTTTGCTCTTTATGTACTAAATTACTGCCATTCTGTACTTGATCTTGGTTAGCAAGATTTTTGTGCTGTGGTTATGTATGTTTTTTATGTATGTGTGTGAAAAAGAGAAGGAGAGAGTTCGGATACGCACAGTGGAGTACGCATACTCATTGTATGCACGTATAGATACCAAGGACTAAAAGATACTGCATATACACATATATGTAGATATGAAGAATAACTGATATCAGAAATACAAGACATCGAATGCATCTAGTGGCACAAGAATGGGTTTTGATTGAGTTAGAGAGCCATTAGAATTCAGAAGTATATTTATAGCCTCCTATATAATTTCTCTTTAATTTATGTAATATATGACTAGATATATAAATTAAAGCAAAACGTAAACAGAAGACAATATCTCTTCCTCTGTGTCTTCCTATTTATGTATGTTTCCTTTTTCTACTCCCTTTTGTACTCCCCCTGTCTACTTACTTTGGCCTTTTGCTTTCTAACTTGCTGCAGCTCTGTTTTCCATCCACCTATAGTGACTTTTCAACACGCCCGCGTCCCCCCATTGTTCTTCAGACATGGCTTTTGGATTACAGTTATTTTTTTGAAGAAGCATGTTACAAACTCTTGATACAGCTGCTATTTTCAGTGATGGTTTTGCTACGCTTTAAACTGCTTTCTGCCTACTTTGTATTTAACAATAGATTCATGCTTTCAAATATACTGTCCTCTCGCTTTGATGTTTCTCTTAATACAGTAAAAGCAAATAGCACAGCAGGTGAACATTAGCAAAAGCCACAGCTCCACCTTCCCAGCAAGCAGCAAAAATGTGAATATACACTAGGAAACCTAATTCATGACTGCGGGTAAATAGATTTTTTTAATATTCTGTACCCCTGTTAAACTTTTTCATCGCAGTGTACATTCATATATTTGCTTGTACACATCCATTTTCTCTCTTACACACAAACATACACATGCGTGCCCTTCCTTTACATCAATTTTTTTTCTTTGTTCTTTGGGGTTTTTTTCTTGTTTTAGGTAATTCACAATTTTGTCCAGCCCCGAAGGTACGCTAGTTCATGCCACTAACTCTCACGCTGGCAAGGATTGCGTACAGTCAGAGTGCAATCGGTATCATATTATTCTCGGTTTAGTCCAAGTCAATAGATATACACCGGCATTCCTTAACTCGAGTGATTCTTTTCTTCTTTCTTGGGGGCTGAAGCTCAGGGCAATTGAGTGTAACAGTCATGGTGGTGAATTTCTTGGGCTTGCAGAAGGAACAAGACTGGAAGGAGCCTTCCTCTTTACGGACATGCCTGGGGATGTAGAAGGAATTGCACTGGCCATAGCAGAACCTGTTGATGATGGTACGACTGTTGCAGCCTTCTTCGTGGATAGTTTGTTTGAGGGGTTGAGTTTTACACCAATCCCGCTTTAGATATTTGCGCTCAGTGATGTGCAGTGCCTCCTGACTAGACTCCAGCACCTCTTCAGCAGGCATCGAGGTGCCTTTTCCTCGCTCTCGATGCCTAGAGCCCGACTGCTGCTGTGTCTGGATTTGCTCTGAATCATTGGGCTGATCTTTGTCAGGAGGAGGGATAGCACCTTGAGATCCACGATTCCTCTTTCTCCCTTCTGCTGCTGGTAGCAGAAATCCCATCAGAAGACACACAGCGCCGATGGCATACAGTGTGCGGACCATCCTATATGGAGGAAGTTGAGGGAATAAAGCACAGTTGTGGATTTCAGATATCAACAGAAGTCAGGTATACAATAAATTTTCAGTTCCATAAAAGACATACGTGTGTGTGTGTGTGTGTGTGTGCGTGCGCAGTTATAAAAGACAAGCATTTCACCTTTAGCAGCTGGAAAGCTGCTTCCAAATTACCAAGTGATAAAAGCTTCAATGTACAGCGATTGAAAGTCAGAGGCTAAAGTGAGTCCAAACAGAATTTCATTTTGTGTAGCATGCATCTTTTTCCAGCTCTTTTCTCCATGCATATTACCCTAGTTAAGAGTTCTCATTCCCTCCTTATAGCTCACTGACATTAGGAATGTTGCTCTTGACCTACACTGGTGAAAGAACAGATTTCATGCTACACAAGGATTTACGTGGTGTAGCCAGCTGCAATACCAGAGGACTAAACTCTTTGACTCAGGAGATCCAGTGTAGCTATGTGTTCCTTAGTCAGACTCAGAAGCTTTTTACAGCTTCTTGCATAACATACATGCAGAATATAATGCCCACACTATATCCACCTGTTGTCTGAATTACAGCATCCCAAGCTCTGTCACATTGCCCCTCTGACTTGGTCCAATGCATCTGAGTGTAACAAGTCTTAAGGTAAGAGATGTGCAACAAGACAGGCAACTAACATAAAAGAATATTTAGATATAGGTTAAAAGAGATGCATCTGTAATTTCAAATTACACCTTCTCACACATTACTCTGAATCCTTGGCAGAAGTTACACAGATGCAGTCACAACAGGAAGAATTTTTCAGCTCTCTGAATTGTATACACTATATACAACGTGATATTGAAAGGACATATGAGGATAGCAGAGTTTCACATATAACGTTAAGTATCATGAGGTATCAGTAGCAGAAAAGAACATAGTTTGTGTAGTCTGTGCACACACACACACAAAAACATTTCAAGAAGTGCAGTAAGTGGAAACTATCAGGTTCTTCAAAATGGCACCCCTGCTCCAAACCTAATTACTAGCGTGGGAACACCCTTTCTTGCCTCCCTTATTCCACCATTTCTGCTGCTTCCCAAAGCTCTGAGCTCTTTTGGCTGCTCAGTCAGCTCAAGTCACCAACCAGCCGGGAAGAACTCATCAGCTGTCACACTTTCCCCCTTCCAGAAGTACCATGATCTCCATGTTGTTCTGGAAAGCAAGGGATGTGGCAGCAAGAGAGGCAGATCGGGGAATGAGGCTCTCAGGGGACCCTCCCCATGGGGAGCTTGGAAGAAACCACCAGAAATGAGCAACTGCTTGCAAAAAACCCATAAAGCAGAAGAGCTGCCAAGAGGCCCACGCATTAAAAAGGAGAAGAACTCTGAAAAAAAACTGAGGACGTTGGTGTCTTCTACCTGCTTGGAGTGCTGCAGTTGTATCCCTGATTTGACTCGTTTTATCAGTAAGGAACAGTAAGTGTTTGAGAGTTCTGCTTGTGTTACTACCCAAGAAACACATGTGAAACCAAGGGCACCGTTCTGGACAGCTTTATCCGCTCCGCCTGAGACCACACAACTAGGCAGGAAAGCAGCCAAATGCCAATGCTGTAAGGGCCACCTAGAGACTCAGTAAAGGCTCCGGGTAAGTACCATTTGCTGTAAAAGATAACCGTTAATTTCTCAGTTACTAGGTCTTTCCAATCACACGGAGAAAATAAATGTTATACTATGCTGTTCAAAAACCGCTTCTCACTGAATGGACCTGGAAAGGAATTACTGGAGTGGAAAAGTATCGTAGGGGGTTTCCATTGCATCCAGGGATTTGCTTGTGGATCTAATATTTAAGTGTTTGTCTAGAGATTGTTAGAGCACCTAGAGTTTATAATACATATGAGAAATATATGCATTCATTTTATTCATTTATGTTTTTGTACTGGTATGTCTTACGTTTGGCAGAAGCCTCAGGCTTCAAGCGAGGGATGCAAGAATGGCACTATTGCCAACTCCAACAGACAACTTGGAAGGGCTGCTTTTAATATCTAAATGAAATATGGTACAGAACATGCAATTTTAATAACCTTAAGGCTCTGACATAGAACATCAAAAAAAGTTGGGAATTCTAATTGAAGACTAATGCCGCATAATTTCAAGTGTCAGCTTGGACTTCACATTTGCTGTTTTTTCCCCATTTCTGTTACAACCTGAATGTTATTTAAACATGTTTCCTTTTAAATTTAATTTTGTCTTTAAAATATTTTTTTTAAAAAAAGTTATAAACCACTGCTTATTTCCTCAAGAGACCAGAATGACTCCTTCCAAAACTATTCCTATTTCTCCGGTGACTGTATACCCATGCTGTATTTAGACAGTATTTTAATATGCACTTTATTTACTCAACATGGTGCCAGAGCCTTGAAAGAAA
The DNA here is from genome assembly GCA_013397275.1 of Burhinus bistriatus. Taxonomy (NCBI): domain Eukaryota; kingdom Metazoa; phylum Chordata; class Aves; order Charadriiformes; family Burhinidae; genus Burhinus; species Burhinus bistriatus. The sequence continues at coordinate 194,693 of VYXH01008450.1, read as the reverse complement.
AAAAAAAAAAAGAAAAAAAAAGTCATTGCATGCAATTGAAAATAAATTGCTAGTTTATAAGTAGTGCCAGGAAACTTCAGGTGTTTGTTTAGTGTCCCATAACTCAGTTGAAGTTTCACCAACACGCATATTCCTGGACTACTTTTATTTCTAAAACTGATGACCTCCACATTGCTTCATGTTTGCTTTGGCGGGGCGGGGTGGGGGTGGGGGGGTCGTAAATGTGCAATTGATGACACAGTAAGGGTCCAGTCATGTGAAAATGAGGTGTACTTTGGGATGGGAATTTGGGGAAAATTTGATGGTAATGTTTACTATCGTAAGATCTGCATCCCAGATTCATGCTTCATTATTAAGCCTGTGCTTAACCCTAAGGAAATGCAAGCATGTGTTTCAATATAGCCCTAAACTGGGGGAGGAAAAGTAATTTTTCACTAAGTTGGTTTACAGCTTTAAAGGCAGAAGCTATAGTACATGCTCATAAAAGAAACTGTGATTCAAATGAAAATTAGTAACTCAGCAAAACCATTTGTTAAGGTCACTTCCAAAACACACATCTAAAAGTAATCCAATCATTTAGAGATAAATACAGTTTAAACATAGACCCCCAGAAGAGGCTGTGTGAACTTCATGACCCCCACAGCAGTTCAAGCAGGACCTCCTTTTGATAGTATCTTATTAAACATTTATTTTAAAAATGAGGATTCTTTTTTAAAAATACAAAATACAAAGGCAAATGAAGTGGTATGCCTCAATAAGAAAAGCAGCCAAAATGTAGTGTGGCCATTCTGCACCACCTCTTGTCCCAGGGCAATTAATTTGTTTATGAGAGAAGACAACACCTCTGTCTGCTTACATTACGAACTAGAGCGGTTCATCCCTCTATGAATTACTGTTCGTGAATTGTTTCCTTAACAGTTTGGGTTTTTTAATTACTGGAAAAAATAGAACATGGATGAGCACAAGTAGTTGAATCAGTATGACCATACCCAAAGTTTTACCAAAAAGAAATCTCTCCTGAAGTAGATGGTTTTTTTCCTTGTCACAGCCATAACTCTGCAAAAGTAATAACTCTGGGGCTTGGGTAGGACTGTGAAGAATCAGATGGTAAAATCTTATATTCCAAATTTCTGCAAATTTTTTAGTACTGATACTGGTTGTTACAGAGGCATTGGCATAACCAGAAATCCTTTTGAGAATCCACTTGAGAATCCTTTGAACAAACTGATGACTACAATCAAAATGCCCAGGTCAATTCCCACTTATTTTGTTCAGATCCAGACAGATACGATAGAATTACTATTTATTTTTTAAAAGTAACAAAATACTTCAAAAATTATTCTTTCCATATTTCCTTGCTAAGCTGAGTCCTCCTTTTCATCATCTGTAAGCTCTTAGTCCTAAAGCCAAGAGAAAATTTATTGCTGACTTCAAACGGGAGCAGAATTGGGCCCTAACAGTCATATCACCTCATATGTGGTTTATCTAGAGCCTGGGATCTCATCATCTAAAACAGATTAGGAATTTTGTGGATTAATATTAGCAGCCATTCATAGAGAAGTGTAAATGCTTTCAGGTTTATTATTTCATACAATTAAGCTGTAATTTTTTCACTTATACATTTTCTGCTATAAATTAAGGATCTCCACACGTCAGTTCATAAACAGCACTTCCCTGTGAGTTCCCAAGCAGAGTCAGAAAGTTATTACTGAAAGTTTTAGCACAAAGCAACTTGTTTAAAAGAACTGGATGGAATCCTGGTTCTGTTGAAATCTACAGCAAAATTCTCACAGACCTCAGCAGGCCCATAATTTCATCTGTGAACCATATTTACTAGGAAAATATTATGATGAGCCGTGGACTCATGTGCTTCAAAGAAAACATGAAAAATAATCTGATGAAAACCTAAAAAAAATAAATGTATTTGGTGGGCTTCAAATACCAGTGAAAGAACGAGGCAAAACACAACCCTTTGACTACTGTGAAAATTGAAGTGGTTTTATGTCCCAAAGGATCAGAATAATTTTATGCCTGGCTTATTATATATGAATTACAGAAATAGTCTTATGTAATGTTTTCATAGTTCATAGATCTGTATTTTTAAATATACAAAAAGGCATGGCAATGGCAGTTCCCAGAGAACCATAACGGGTTTTTTTCCGAGATCAAGACAGCAAAACTAACATCTCTGTTTGGTAGAATTTGGTTGCATTTGCATTTCAGATAATTTCTTCTTGTGAGTCATGGAGATGGCTTTTTTTTTTTTGAGACACGTAATGAGTGTAGGCAGCAATACAAAAAAAAAGAAAAAAAAGAACTTCGAAACTTTGAGAATTCCCCCTTTAAGAAAGCATCGCTCTCTACGACATCCTACGGGACCACAGGGAAGTTAAACATCATGGTGACCATGGCTGGTACCAAACCCCAATTAGACTTGCCCTGAAGACGCCCACGCAGCCTGGCAGCTCCGCTCCCCAGCGTGAAACTCCCTTCAAACAGATTTGCTCCCAGAGCCCCCGAAACACCAGAACTATTTGGCTACTACACACAGCCACGCGTACTGAAAAGGAGGAACTCTTCAGGAGAAACTACACATTTTGGGGTGACACCGCCGAGAGAAAAATAAATGTTTTAGCACATCTTGGGACTGAATGCTAAAGAGGAGCAGAAAGCGGCGGGCATTGCCGCCCTTTATCGCTTACAGCCAGTCTCCACCGCACGCCGGTTGGTTACTCCCGGGCTTTTTCGGCGCCGTGAGGAGCGGGGGCAGGAGAGCAGCGGGCTCCAGCTGACGAGTCCCCGGGCGCAGCTCAGGGGCTGTTGCGGCTCGGGGTTACCGGCGCTGGACCCGAAGATCTCCGCGCACCTCACAAAACGGGTAACGAAACCCCGCGTCGTTTCAGTAGACAGGGCGAGCCAAACGCACGTCGGTGTTTCAGAGCCCTTGTCTATGCAAAAAGAGGTTTCCCCTGCACGGGATCTCAGCCCCGATGAGCGAAACGGGGTTCACTCCCGATCCTTTCACCGAGAGGCGCCAGGAGCGGGACACCATCAGGAGCGAGGCCGCGGCTGACGGCCGCCGAGGGACGTTACGGCTCAGACGAGCTCACCGGAGCAGCGCACCCCGCCGGGATGCGGGAGGGCCGCGCACCTTCCTAGCCCGCCGGGATGCGGGAGGGCCGCGCACCTTCCCATCCCGCCGGGAT
>VYXH01008450.1:128142-185152 GCA_013397275.1 Burhinus bistriatus | reverse complement strand
CCCCCCCCCCCCCATATTTTGTCATAGAAAAGAAGTAATACTCAAAGAATCCAGTTCCCTATGGGATTTAGATACATCCAAAAGTAATGGACAAAAAGCCTTATGATAAACCAACAAGAAAAAAGATTCTTCACTTTTTATTTCAAACTGTTGTGGTTTGGGCCAGACTGGCCCAACCAGGCGGAATGACAGATGCTCTGTCTCTCTCCTGCTCCGCTTCGAAGGGAGGCAGGAGAGAGAGAAAAAGAGAGACTTAAGAGTTTAGAAGGAACTAAACTACTTTAATGAAATATTAATAATAAAATAATAAAAATAAAATAATGAAATATATACAAAACCATATCAGGCTCCCAGGATGACAGTCACATCACCAGCAGGCACTGGGTAAGTCCCAGACTGGACTCAGTGACGGACGGGAATTAGATTCCGAATCTGGATTACTGTATGAAAACCCCTCTCATTTAAATAGGGTAGCTGAGCTTTATCTGACCATTGTACTTCATATCAAGCTGTATAAAATAATACCAGAAAAGGCTAAGGTTAGTCTGAATTGAGTTAAATTTCTTCTGAAATTTTCTAGAAAAATCAAGCTTGAAACTGTGCAAAAGTTACTTGATACTAGCAAAGTTCTGTTTAATTAAAGAATTTAAATCTTTATCTTACTTGAGGTTTAGAATTAATGTCCATATGGCTGAGGCTGCACACCACAGCCTGAGAAGAAAGATTTGGATAATATTGTACTTATTGAAAAAACAGTAATTTGGATTTAGGTTGACAGAACATCAACTTTTAATGTATAGATTTCCATCAACTGAATGAGAGAAAATCAAGCAAGGGAATATGTTTATTTTGGGGTATTTTTTGAAAATGAAATATTTTTATTTTTTTCATTTCAAAATGCTACTTCATTTAGGAGTATACCTCAGAAACAGAACAGTGAAAATCAAAAGAATGACTGGGTTCAAGATAAAATCCCTAGCTTTGAGCACCTAAATACTGTAAAAGTCTGGGATCCCGCTCTGAAAAGTATGGTGGCCTGGTATGTCTGAAAAGCTTTCTTGTTTAGCATATACTACATGTAGAGTCAGGTTGTGGGCTTGTAGTGATCTCTGCACCTAGAGCCACGGTCACCTACCAGCATTCCACTCTGCTATGTGCTGCAGACATAGAACAAAAAATATGTTTTCTGGCCTCAAAACACCTACGTATATAATACAATCCATATGTGAGTATTTTTCAAAAGTGATTTAGAAAAGCTTATTTTATTAGGATAAAGTTTGACTGCTGGACAAATATAAACTTTCATGCCAAATGAGGAAATATCATTTGTCAAGCTAACCTTTTTATAACTCTTTTCACAATTTTTTTTGATGCATCTTATGTATTTGATGGCTATAGAAGAATTTGCCAAGAAAATGAAAGCCATAAAATACCCGTGAAAAATTCCTCTGCCCTCATGCATTTGCTTTTCTTTTTCTTCTGTCTCATGAATCTGTAGGAGGTGTTTGCTGACATGCTTTGCTTTCAGGGCAGCTCTGGAGCAATGTGATACAAGAAGTGACTCAGCTAAGCAAACTGAGTTTGTGTGAGCTTAAGAAGCCCTTATAGTCTGAAGTCGTAACTGGGTATTATGAAAGGAGGCATCTAAGGAGCTTGATGTGTTATTTGCTTACATACTTCATCCCAGGGATATGGCAGCTATGAAATACAGTTTCCAGTTACGCTGTGAAACTAAAAGACTCCCTTCTCACACCTTACTGCATCCCAACATCTTAGACAGATTACATACACTTTTACGACATGTATACGTACCTCATACACAGTTCTGGCAAAACAATGCTTTTTACTCCTTTCTTGCTGCCATGAAAGGCAGTTTGTTGTTGTCTAACCAGCTGTAACTCAGGATGTTACCTGGAAGAGGAGTGCTTTCTCCTCCTTGCAGCGTGGGGGTTTCTGTGCAACACCTATAGAGCATTCCATGCCAGCCTAGCAGGTAAGGTAGACAGCTGGAAGTTAAGAAGTCCAGGCTTTTTTGCTGGCTCTGCTGCTTACTACCTGTAGCGAAAGAAAAAGGAGTAAGAGAGGCAGGAGAACTATTTTATTATGTAAGAAGATTTACAGGGCTTTTGGTTTGGGTTGGGTTTTTCTTTTATCCCATTGCCCTCTTTTCAGATTTTAAACCTTACCTGTTGTTTTCGTTTTTCCTGGCAATATCTGGGTAAAAGCAGAATAGCAGAGAAAAAAGTAGCTTTGCAGGAATGAAAGAGCTGAAGCCCTTTTTTGGCTGAGACAACAACTTATTTAGACTGTGCAGAACTTCTGCATTTTATATTTGAAATCCAATGTCACAAAAATGGCTGCTGCATTATGGGAAGGAAAGAACACTGTTACGCTCCAGCATTCGTTAGTTCACTTCTCGCAGTGAATACTAATGCAGGTGGGAAGAAACAGAACTCTTCCTCACTGCTATTTTTTTATTTAGATGGTCTCTGTGTCAAGAAGAAGAGGTGTAAGAGGCACAAGCACACTCCACCCCCCACCTTCATCATTTTCCCTTTTTCACTCACACGCACGGTCTTTCTCTTGATTCCATTTGCCCACCTATAAAACTGCAATAGGGAACAGAGTTTTCGAAGGAGCCAGAATCATTTTGGCCTAAATCCATGAAGCTGGTTCAGTCCCAAACTTCCCAAGAAATAAGCGGTGAATAAGAGGAGTTGAGAGTTCAACTTAATCTGGGAAGGTAAATCATATTTTTTTGAACTTGCACCTACTTTGTGTCTACGTGCTTGAGTGCATCCATTTTGAAATTTCTAAAAGCTTTTAATGGGGAAGAAGTTCTAACTTCTGTAATTCTCCACAATAAAAAAAAAAATGGTATTTCCAGTGAATAAGCCAAGTTTTCACTCTTGTGGACAAAAAAACCTAAAGGCAGACAAAGAAGTGTTTAACCAGTTGTGGTTATCTAAAAGAACTGCTAGAGATAAGGCTTCAATTTACCAGTCTTTGTTGATTTGAATAGCATTTTAAGTATCTACATAAATGCAAACAGATAGTTAAGTGCTTTGGTGAGAAGTGTGGACTTGTGCGTATACTTGAGTTTTTTGCTAAACTTAGATTCGGACCCAAATCCTGCAGGGACTTGCCAGATGCTTGACTTCGTTTTCAGTGGGGCTATTTGGAGTGTATAAAATGAAGCGCACACAACAATCCAAGAGGCTTGAGTCAGGCGAGTCTTTCTAAAAGACCCAAAAATAGTTTATATATACATCTTTCCCCTGTTAAAGGGCATTCTAGTTGACGTGCGTATTAGAATGCTAGACTTTACGAACTTAAGAATGAAAAGTACAATACAATAATAATAAAATACAAAAATAATCTATTTTTTATCTGTATGGTTACCAAAAATTTACTCTTTCAAAAATTGCCAAAAAAAATCACTTCTGGGAAACTACACAGGCGAGCCTAGGGCCAAATCTCTTGTCTTGATATTTCCAACTGCTCTGTTTTGCTTCTGCCGTTTCCTTGTCAAAAGTATCCTGTTCAGCCTGTTTGGCTAAGGGCAGTTGGATATTTATTCATTGATCTTTCCCTTTCTTACAGGATCTTGAATTCTAATTAGTGTTTTTCAAGTTCTTTTACTTTATTCTCCAAATATAGCTACAACAGACATCACTCCTCCCTTTCTGTGGAGCTGTTCAGAGCCATGGAAGAGCTGTCATCTTATGTTCTGGGACTAACCACACTGTCCTCCAATTCTCCATTACTTACTTTCACTGGCAGTTTGATTAAATGATTATTTATTTATGTATTTCACAAATAACATGTGATTCGAAGTGCCTGGAAAAGTGTAAAATCACTTGATGTTAGAAGAGATTCTGTAAAGAGGCTCAGGAGCAATCCTCTAGGTGTTTGTAATTAATCAGGCGCCAAACACTTGGAGCTTTTGGATGCACTTTTAAAAAGTCTAAAAATGTAAACAGTTTTCTTTTCCCTCCCCAGGAAGTCTTAATGCACTAAAGACGTAAGCGAAGAAGTTAAATCACAAGTGACCAAATCAATTACACTTCAGATCAGTCTGCGGCAGGGCTTTTTGGTTCTCAACCAGATGGAACTAGACTCCTTGTGAAGGAGGTTGTAGTATTTCTTGTGAGGATTTCAAAATGAACATATGAATTCACAGTAAAAATTACATATTTTTCTTTCTGAAAAATGTAGTAGAACATTTAGAGAAAAGAATCGTTAGGAGCTGGCATCACCAAAAGCTATCAGACACACATGAAAAAAAAAAAAAAAAAGAAAAGATCGTTGTAGCTGTTTCTTGTTCTTCTGATCTGACCAAAGAGAAAACAGAAATGAACAGGATGTTTTCCTGATTGGTGAGGAAAAGAAGAAAGCCTTTTTTTAATATAGTAAATTCTTGGATTCAAAGTTTATGACTTCTTTTTGCTATGCTTTTCCTGTAGGCTGAAGTTTTTACATTGAGACAGCTATCGTGATGTGAAAACGTACCAGAGACAAGGTACAGTGGTTTTTATCTTGATATAATTAGTTGAGATAAATTCAGGTAAGGGCACAGGCTATCTGGAGGCAGAAGGCACTTTTTTATCCAATGGAGATAGGACGATTTGTTTAGAAAGCCTCTAGGATTTAGCAGGGAAGCGACTACTACAATCAGGTGTAACAAAACCTCCTTCCTAGACAGAGGAAAACCACCACCCCCAAATGGGACTTCTCTGTTTCTAATTTAGAGGAGTACTTTGTAAGACCAAGTACTTTTATGTTTTGGTATCTCCAGTCATATTGTTTGTTTTATCTGGAGTCCAGATCTCTGTTGCTTTGAGTATACTACCACCAGCTTCTGGAAGAGCTTTGAAAACCCCTTTGGTATTTGGCCCTGCATATTTTAATAGGGAGAATCCCACCTGAAATCACCTTGAAAAGAATTATTCCTGCTGGTGTGGAGACAAAGATTGTGTCTTAGCTTCCACGCTGAAAATGCTTATAACAAGACATGTCCTGCTACAAGGAGATGTCCTGTAGCAGAGTCCCTTAGGTTCACTGGAGCTCTTGGTCAGCAAACCCTATGCATGACAATGATTGCAAGATTTAATTTGTCACTGAATGCAGATTGTGAGTAAGGAAGTAGGGGTTTTAAATGCTTCCTTTTCAACAGGTGCAAAATGATCTAAAGATATTTTTTAAGTTACTAGAATAAAGAACGCACCGTCAAGTAAATGAACTCTTGCTAATTTCCAAGTCACTGAATGTAACATTCTTCCAATTATTTGGGTAGCAGCAAATTGCATCTAATTTTCTGGAAAAAAATAATACATTAAAAGTGAGTGAAAGAAGGCTGGTATTTTTTCATGAATCAGAAAAGACTGTGGTCTCCATCTACTGACTGGAGGGGTTCAAACCTGTACCTCCTGCACCTCCAGATGCGTAGCCTCTTAGCCATGAGGCAGGAGCCTATTTGTACAGGAGGACTCTGCACCTCCCCTGCTGAGGCTGCTCAACAATTCAGGAAACCATTAAATCAAGACAGGGAGCCAAAATAAGCCATCTACTGGGGAGGATGGAGGAGGGTGGTTGGCTTGTTTTCACCATGCTCTAAGAATACTCTTGTATTTTTATCCAGTGTCTGGCTGGCTACACAAACACTCCTTAAGGATTAGCTAGAGCGCAGGTGTTACCCTGTCCTCCCTCATGTTCTCCCTGCCCTACTAACCACTGGACGACAAATTTGTGTTTATTCTTGATCCCCTTCTCTGGCGCGGTTAGAGCTTTGATTCTTTTGCCATACCTCTTCCAGGCACTTTTTTTTTTTTTTAATTAAACTGTCTACTTCTGCTGTGGTATTTTGTGCAATGCCTGGTGCTGTAGACATGTGTGAGGTGGGTCCTTACCAGTCTGCTTCCCCCAGGGAATATAGGGGAGGAATTGCCAAGTTTATGGCTTCAGGCTGGGTTTAGGACTGAGATAGGTGTAGACCTGTGCAGGTTCACCAAGTTTCAAACAGTCCTAGGCATGCACAAAAGTAGAAGTTTAGGTGCCTGAGGTACTTCATTGACAAGAAAACATTGTTGTGTATAGACTTTAGTTGCCTAAGGAATCGGGCAAGGGAGGCAGGATGAGGATCACGTGCTTGGGCTTTGGTATTTGTGTCCTACAGGAGACCCACTGTGGGCACTTAAGCCTTTAGTGGAGCCGGCCCTCAACCTCTTTGCAACTGTTCACCCATCTGTTAATTGGAAATAGTTCACAGCGTTGTAAACCTCCAGATATGCAAGAAAATAAACACAAAGTGTTTTTAACAAGCAACTGATAGTTTAGGGGCACTCTGTGAAGGTATTGTCTTCCAAATTGGTGCATAATTCTTATCCTTCTAATGTCTCATAGGTTGCTGCTGAGAACACGATACCACAGCAGGAACTAGCCAATACTGTTGGTGAGCCCTGGAAATTAAATGTAGCCTGAGCTACTAAAACAGAAAATAAATAATGTATTTTAAATTGAAAGAAATGTGTACATTATTGCTTGCGTGCTGGATAACTTGCAGTCATGAGAGCCCCTGAAAACAGGTCTTCTGAGACCCCATAACTTCACACCCGTAACGATCAGAAAGGCTGCAGCAAAGCTGGACACACGGTGGGAAGAGCAGGAGGAAGCTGTAAGGAATCAGAAGCAGAGCAAACTTGTCTGCTTTTTTAACTGTGCACACGCACGTTACCTGCACACGCACAAACCCCTCTGGCAGCTGAGTCGTAGGGTTGTTTGGCCATTTCACCAATAGCCAGGGTCCATGCATAAACTACGATAGCAATGCTTATCTGTTGTAACAGTGACTTTTAAAGAACTTACTTAAATCAGCTTTGACTATTTTTTAAATTAATAAATGGTTTATGCAGCATTAAAAATAGTTTTTTTACTTCAATTGCGGTAACAGCTTTAAAGCCCATAAATCTTACAGCCGTTGCACTAGCTGTTAGAGTCACTTAAAGTTTTGCAATTGAGTTAGTCACTGGTTGCAGCGTTGTTAAAAAAATGGGAAAAATTAACCAATGTTGAATTGAGTGCTTCTCTGGATGACCTGACTCATTCTTTCATGAGTCTGTTTTGTCCATTTGGAAGTATAAAATGCCACAATGTGGTACTTTATTTCCCAATGTAAAAAGGTGTTCTATGTTAGGATGAGGAATCAGGACCACATTTCCTCGTAGGTGCTATCCCACTTGAATTTCAGCCACTTCTAGAGGACTTTGGGGCATCAGAATGTAGACAATGCACTGAAGAACTGCTAGGGGTTTTTTTTGTTTGTTTCTCAGAGTAAAGAATTAATTAAAAGAGGCTACGACTGAATTCAGCATCAAAGCCATATGCACCATCTATGTTGTAACAAATATTCAGACACCTAGACCTAAAAAACCCTATCATTTGTTACAGAGATCTTTGGTGGCTCCCAGGAAAGGTACATGGTCCTATGGTAGTTAGGTTTGAAACCAAGATCCGGAATAAAAATAGTCAGTGTTCATACATTTAAAATCAGGGCTTAAATGGTCTGTAAATGAATGACACCAGTTAGGGAACATGGGAGAGTTTGAGGCTAGTAGCAAACAGAACATTATTTTTCTTTGTGCTTTCTCCTTTTCCTCACTCAGTTTACAACGAAATTTACCCCCTGACTCCCACCACTGTTTTTCTTGGAGATCAGAGTAAGATGAAAAAACACAGCAATCAGATGTAAGACACCCATGCATTGCAGTAGGAGCTGGATTCCATGTGTTTTGGTAACAGGAACTGTAGGAAAAAATAAAGAGAAGTGATTCAGGTCTACCTAATCTTTAAAGTCTGAAGCCATCCTCAATTCCTACCATTTCTGATCCCTTCCCCACCTCTGCCCCACATACAAAAATAGACACTGTTAGTCAGTCAGAAATTTTTTTTAAGCTTTTTTAGTTCCAATCGGTAATGCTGCTGCCATGACACATGATTTAAAGTTTGTTATGCTCCCATGTGTTGAACACATGGCTAGCAGCTCTTCCAGCCATCAGGATCCATGTAATCACAGCAAAGCAGTTAGCATCATAAATGAAGCGAACATGAACTGGTACTACATACTTCCTTCTCATGGTGAATTAGGATGATGAACTGGAATTCAGTTCCATTCTTCACCTAACAGCAAAAGGCTTGAGTATGGTGGACCTGGACCATGTATGTACCTCGGAAATAATTCATTTAACCCTTTCATTGTCTCATATGTGGAAATCTTGACTTAGGACCCAGTCCTGTACCAGTCAGCCATACTTGTGGTTCTTGGAGCCCTTCATGATGGCAATTGCTCCCTGTTCTTCTACATTTCCTTTTAGTTTTGATCTAAGTAGGTCATTGTCTGTGGCTGAGAACTTCAAGGGAGCCTGTTGTCTTTGCTCATGTTTGGACCCTGTCTTTGGCTCCAGGCACCACAAATAGGTGTCCCTTAAGGACACAGTAATTTTTTAATTTAAAAGAAGACTAATTGTTTGAGGTAATTCCTGAACATGATACTTATTTCAGAGTATTGAAGATAATTGCATGACTTCAAACAAAGCTGAATTTTTAAGTGTATGCCTATGTATACACATGGCAATGGATTCGATATGTTCTGTTTGGTTTTTGTTGCTGTTGTCTTTTCTTTAAGGCGTATCAGATTGCCATCCTATTTGTATCAAGCATGGTGAAAATATAATTCAAGCTAATTGGCAACTCCACTAGCCTGAAACCTTGGATGCAGGTGTCTCAAGCTGGAGATAATGTCCTCTAATTCCCTGATGGCCTTGATAGCTACTGACTTGGATGGAGAAGTACCTTAAATCTTACCTATAGCTCACTTAGCTAATAAAACAGTGAATACACTCATCTCCCCTATGGGTCATGTGAAACTGTACTTTCCTTGTAGATTTTAAATTTTTATGTGGTCACGGTAGCATCTGCTGAATCTGCCTACCTTCCCTTTCTCATTCTCTAAATGTGAGTCTGTGACTGACTGAAAAGTTATCTTTGAACTCTCTGTCCTAAAGATCCAGACATTCAAGACTTTCATGTAAAAAAGAAGTACTTGCATAAAAATTAATTCACAGGACAAGTGTTACAGCATTACAAATGAGATAAGAGTTGGTTTAGTGACCTTGCCAGCAAAAATGCCAGAAGATTCCAAGTTTGTTTTGGGTTGGTGGTGTTATGGTCTTTTTCCAACAAATTTAAATGTTCAAAACTTAGTTTTTGTACAGCATGAAAATGAAAACAAAGCCTTTTCAACACTTTCACACAGCTACTGGTTAGAGGCCTGATTTGAGGGCATGGACTCAAGTCTCCTCTTCATCATCAGAAGAATACTTGTCGTCATCCCCAGCTCCTGACATTTGGAAACGAAGGGGCTTGAGCGTTACTTTGTCCACAACGAAGCCAAAAACTTAGCTGACTTGGTAGTCATCTTTCTGCCTGTGTCCTTCCTCAGTTTAACAGACGAAGATATGCTTCATCATATTTTGATAAAATAAGCTTCAGATCAGCTTTACTTGCGGGCCTGTAAGTGGCTCTCAGGATTCTGTCATCACGTTCTCAGAACTAGTTCCACGTTTCTTTGGTTTGCTCATGAGTTGCTGAACAGATTAGCAGCGTGGTTTTGTTAGGTGATTGCAAATGTGCCAATAAAAAGAAGCATATCGCTATTTCCCCTCCTAAATAATTCACTAAGCATTTTTATATTACTTTCTTTTGTGGGTTGACATCTTTATAGTCTTTACTACTGAGTTTACTGTAAGACTATATTATCTTTTAAACAGTGTATGTTAGCGTGTGCGTATATGTATATATACACATGCACCCCCAGAGTAAGTTTTGTGTCACAAATCAAATACTATAATCTGCTCAGTTACACAGTGCTTTTTTAAAACTAGTCATAAATATTTCTTTACCAGACAAAACCAATGTTGCATGGCAATACACTTTATTTTGTTTAGCTTCTTTCAAGCACATTGTGTCTCAAATATGTTAGAGGTAATTAACACACTTGCAGATTTTAAAATAATCTAAAAAGGATTTAATTTAATGAAAATTCTAAACACCAATAGCGATAAACATGCTCCCTAATTCACATGCATCATAAATGTAAAAGGGTGATTACACCTGTCAGAGCTGAGCAGCTATTTACATTTTTGTAAAGATTGGTTTCGTGGAGTGAGCTCTTAGGGAGGGGGATAGTTGGTGTCTTTGCTCATTGATCCCAAAAGACCAGCACTGTCATGATTCTTTACAAAAAACTACACACATGTGTTTGGACTGTTGTTGGAGCAGTAGGAGGGACAGCTTTCTTTGCTTGGTTTTGTTGGGGTTTTTTAAATTAATATGGGACTACCAATCCCAGTACTACTATGAAACTGAAATTAAAGTAATTAATCTCATTATCATGGTGTAATAGCTATATTTTATTAAAATTTCACAATAGCGCTGTTGAGTCTTCCTGGTGAAACACTCAAGCTGCCTGATGGACTCAGCAGATGGCTGCTCACCACCATGCGTTTGATTTCTTCCAGCAGACAGTTCCTGTAAGATGCATCATCATATTGTGCAGCATAAAGGGTTTTTTTTGCTTGCATTTAAAGACAAAAACATCTCTAAATTGTGTAATTTTTCCTTTGCCCGCTCTGTGCAGATCTATCATAGACAGAAGGGCAGCTCCTCAGGCCCCACCAGGGTCGCAGGCAGCCACCGGGGATCCCTGTTTGATCCCTGATCAGTTTGCAGTGCCGGATTATCACATCCCCACGCAGGGGGTGTAGTGAGCTAAAGTGCTTCGAGAAATCAGACGTGGGATTTCTGCTACTATTAAGCAAACAATACTTCTTTGCCCCTCCCTTTTTACGCCCCCCATTTACCATACACACTGCCTTTTATTATATGCTGGTCCTTATCAAGAGCTAAAGAATGAAATAAATTGCCTTCACAGTTGCTTCATTTTTGTAACTAAAATGGATTTTACTGGAGCTAATAAAGACAGAATGTAGCTCAGATTACTTTAAAAGTATTGATAAGACAGTTGAGTACCTGAAGAAACACCACTTCCTGAGGAATGGACATCTAGCCTCAGACCAACTGGAAGCCGTGCGGCAGCACCAGTGGCTGGCTGCGGGGTTAGGTGGGAGGAGCGACCATTTCACATACTCAGGGCCACTGGGCATCAGTGGGTTCTGGTTTCAGAGTCGTGCCATGTTATATGTTTTTTTCTGGTTTTGGAGACAACCTTTGCAACTCTGCAAGTCTCAACACCTGTGTGAAGACTAAGCAGGAGTGCAGATAAAAAAAAATAAGCTTAAGAAGCAGAGAATACAAGTTCTTTTCTGTGAACAGTTGGATTACTCCCATCTCATTCCAGGCACTGGAAGTGGAAGGAGCTCTGCGATTCACACAAACTCCTCAGTTTCGTGTCATGTGTGAGTATAAACCCCACTGCATTACATACTATTTGGTTTTCTCTTCCAGGTGTTTTTTTAAAGAGGAAATATGATGAAAGATGTGATAGTTCAGCATAGGATGTGACGGAGTTTTGCAATCTACCCATAAATGACGTGAAAGGACCAACTCTCTGCATACATAATTTATTACAAATTACTAAGTGCTGGAATAGAAAAAGCAAATGCCATACACAGTCATATTTGTGCCGTCCTGCTAGCTCTAATCTCGTGTAGCTAGCACCTTTAGTTTCTGATAGTTTCTTATCTGTTTTTTCTAAGGGATCATTATTATTTTATTGTGTCTTTCTGTAGGACAGGGAAGGAAACTAGGTTTTTTTTTCCCCATAGATTTGAAGCTCAAAGCTGTAAGCTAACGCAGTTTTCTATAATTCCAATGCCCTGTGCACATGGCTTGAAATATTTCAGATGCACCTGGAAAAGAACAAAATTTTAGGCAATTTTATATTTTCATCTTTCAGAAAGGGAGAACTCAATTTTCTGGAATATAAAGTTCTTCAGTCTCCTAGGGGCAAAAAGCAATTTAAGCTTCCCAGAGCAACTTCAAGAGCACTGACAGCTACCAGTGTTATTAGAGTATCATAGCTTTTCAGAAGCTCATCAACAGTAATGACCTTCATATCCTGGATTTAGATTCAGAGGATGTTGACACAACCTTATTAACACAGACAAATGTCTCCACCTTCACTTATAATGTCCCAGGGACACATAATTTAAGAACGTTATAACGCACAAATGCTGCTGTTATTAAGACAAAGAACAGCGGGGGAGATTTATTTCCTCACAGGAGTACCATTGATAAGGAAGAAAGATGTGCAAGCGTTCAGGAAAGTTGTGGACAATGGAACGATGAAAAGTAACAGAAAAATATTCCAGTGGACAGAGTCAAAAAGCAGTTCTTTAATTTTTACGTTTGCACAGCAATAACTGAGACAAATGAGCCTCTGAAATATTTTGGAAAATGTCACTTTGCAAACCTTGTAGATTGCTTAAATGTTTATTAAAATGGACCAAAAGCCAAAATTCTCTGGGTAAAATAAATACTTTGTCTTTGCTAAGTAACAATATTTGTGAACACAACATAAAACTATAATTTTCATGTGTCAAACATAGTAACATTTAAGATTAAATGTTGGAGTCGGACCGGGCATTTTTTTTACATCTTCCTATTTACAAGCTGCTCATTAAGACCATTTACCTCACGTTAGCTATTAAAATGACTAACATTTTTAAAGTTTGCTCCATGACTAAAATAAAAACAACAGAAATGTCCTTTTACCATAACTTAACAAAAAGCAGAACCATATTTTTGTTATCTAGGAGAACATACTGTTATAAATACAGCTGTTTTTCATCTACAATTATATAAATAATAAACATGCTGCCATTCACAAGGATTTTAATAGATGATTATATATAAGCAATACTATGATCTAGCAGAGGATGGCATGAGTTTTCATCATTCATTTTTATTGTACTTATTCAGGACCGTTGTCTTCATCTGAAAAATGTGGAACAGACTTCTTTGCTACAACATTATCCAGTCGCTGTCCTTGCAGATACGGGTTCACACTCTGAAAAAATTTAAAATTATTTATACTTATTTGAAACAGGGAAACATATAAAAGGTAACTAGGGTTAGTGGATATATTTACATATTTCTTATCTGTCAAATACTTGTAGACTGAAAAAAAAAAAAAATTGCTCCTAGGGAGTAAATCTAAAAGTCAGTCCATGCTTTGTTTTCTAATAACATTTGTGTGCAAGAATTTAATCCAATCTACTAAAAAGAATACAAGCGAAGGAGGACTATCAAGAATATAGGAGAGTGTGAATTAAACACTGTCTTTTTGCTCCACTCCTCCTTTTGTCTGCTCAGCAGAGAAGCAGCAGCAGATCTCACTCCCTCGTTCTTAAGGCAGGACAGAACTTGTTGGAGAAGTCCAGGTAAGCTTTGGCTTAAATCTCTAGCCTCTGATGGCCCTTATGCTGGGAGACAAGTTAGATACCACAGTACCATTTTTGACCAAAGTCTCTTCTTCAGCCCATCCCCTCTCCAGGAAACCCTCCTCGCTTCCTCTCTTGATGCTGAGATAAAAAACTGCTGGCACAGAAGCAGAGCCAAGCAAGGTTTTGGCATAGGAAATGGCTCTCCCACCACTGCCAGAACAAGGGAATGCTGGAAAGAAGATCCCCGGAGAGGGTTTAACTTCACTTTGCGCCATGCAAGCAGCACAACGTGAGACTGAAGAAGAACAGATCCTGTCTCAAAACTGTTTGGAGATCACAGTAATGTAGAAAGCCTATTCTTGAATTTTATCTATACCAATGGAATAAAATGTATTTACTGTATTTGCAAGTATCAAGCAGTTTAGTGGAGCTTCAGAATTAACTTAAATATTATTTACACCCACTTTCTGGTCTGTTACAGTGTCAGTGTAAACAAAATTCAAGTATACGCTTTCTCCTTCACAGATAGAGGCAAAAATTCTAGTGTGCTGGTTTTTGATGCCAATAAAAATTGTTTGCCTAAGGACAAACTTTGGAGGAATGCAAATTTGCCAGTATCTCCTGATTCTTGTCAGGCTGGCTGAATCACAGAAATTACTGTCCTTGAGATATTTCTGTGCCTCTTTCACCAAAACGTAGGAATTCAAAACTACACACACACACCCCCCCAAAAAAAAAAAAACCCAAACCAAAAAACCTCCCCCCAAAACCCCAAACTTTTAAAATTGGCATGAAATATTTATTTCCAAATATCCCAAGTATTTGTCAGATTTCTGGAAAAGATTTGGGGTTTGTCTGTCTTCGAGTTTAAGCTCTTGGGTTTCTCCAGATTTGTAGACGCTATCATTAATACTTAATCACAGCGTAGCGCAGCCCTTTTCCTTACTTCTGTTGTTTTTCTGAGTGCTTTGCCTGCTCCAAGTGAAAACACAAAAATATGAAGAACCAGAAATGAATGTGGAAAAAATCTTTGGAAATAAAACTAACATTAATTTAATGCTTTAAATTGTTAAAAATAAGACACATGTAAATGATTTTTTAATGTTTGTTTAAAGAAGTTCTGTTTAATGTTAATTTAGTGAAATTCGGCTGTTGCATAGACTTCTAGGAATTATTTGAAGATTCTTAGGAAGATTAATTGGTCTTTTTTTTTTTTGGAATGGTACTTGCTTGCTACTTTTTGAAATAAAGTAGAAGAGAATGAGAATACATAAAAATTTGAATCCTTCTCAACTGACAAAAGAAAACACAAAATATAACGCAAAATTTTTGGCTGATTTGACTAAAAAAAGTTTAATCTTATACAGCTGTGCTGAATTCAAGTAATGTGGTTCCTGAGTACCTTTGTGCACAGCTTCGAGCCCACGGCAACATGACTCAGTGATTACAGAAGCACTCCTGTCATGGTTGGGGTATTAGATTCTGGACAGGGCTATGCTCACGCATAGAAATTAAAAAAAGGGAAGAACTGCTAGTTAAATTAGAGGTTACTGTAGGCTTCCTTGTCTTGCACTGCAAATGCTGGGAAAAAATAACACAGTAGCAAATGGTAAATACATACCTTTGCTATTATGTACTGATTATGTGCAGGTATGCTTGTATGTGTGTTTATATAAATAAATATATGAATATACATACACATACTTGGAATATGTAGTTTTGTAGACTCCAGTCACTCTTCTGTGACTGTTACACTACAGCATTGCATAGACAGAAGAACACTGTTACTGTGTACACCGTTACGTAGGACTTGCCTTAAGCTAGAATCGGGACATTCTGACCAAAAAGACCAATCTGTTACCAGAAGCTGTCCTGCCTAAACTCTCTGTCTGTGCAGAAGGGCATGGAGGAGTGGCAGGGACTGCAGAAGGCAGGAGGGGAATCCAGTGGACTTTTTGCTTTCTGGAAAAATACGCTCTGCTGCTGACAGCTCTAGGTAACCCTTCTGCTGATAAAGTGAAAATTCTGAATTGTTCATTAAAGCATTAGTAATCATTACAATATTACTCTCAAAACAATAAAATACTTTAAATGATAATGAATTTACCATTAAGTGACATGCCTGTGCTATGAAAATAAATCTGCTGCAAAGCAAGAAACCAAAGTTTCACCCCCAAAATTCTGGGCTGTGCCTGGCCACATGGCTGTCGTGTCTCTGGCCATTATTCCTTTGTATCCGCTTACATCAGTCAGCACACACGCAGAAAATCTATTTATGTTTTTCTTTTTTTCTCATGTATATATTGCACTAATCCTACTTTAACATGCTGTTCTAGCAATTAACAAATATTCCACATAACTATTTCCAGAGTAAATTCTACTTACTTTAGAGTTAAAATCAGGTGCCTACCCTTTTTCCATTTCTGCTAACAAACTCGAAAATCAAATGTAAATGGGGGGCAGATACTAAGCACAAGACAGATCATTAATTTATGGTTGAACAGTGTTTATTACCAGTGGTTTGTGAATTGTTAAGAAATCAACTCATCTTCTCCCTTTCTAGCCAAGATTTTGGGTTTAATTGTTTAATAAATAAATAAATAATCTTCACTTACACTTCAGTTATTTTAAACCAAATTTACTTCATTTACAATATAACCTGTGCTGTCATATTTTGAAAAGCTACTTTCTGGCAGAGAGCTAGACTTTTTCTTCTTGTGAAAAAATATACCAGCAACAAAGCTAAAGACTTCATCTCTGCCTGAATGTGATTTTTTTGATAAAAGAAAGGCTGACACTGCCAAAAAAAAGAGAGACAATAGTGAGGTGGACTGTGCAGAGTTTCTCTGTGATATGTGGATTGCCTTCCTCGTTTCAGGGGCAGAGAGATGAGAATCCATTCATCTTTGTCTTTCCAGCAAGTGGGACACAGAGACAGGAGTTTAATCTGAGGTAAATCTAAGTATGTAAATGAACCAAATTACATCAGCTAAAGGACCAGTTCTACTGTCATTTACACCCAAAAACATATTCACATGCATGGATAGTGGTAATTAATTTTACCAATATTTTTAGTAGGAAACTTTTAAATTCTGTTTTAAAGACATATAAACAATTCTAAATAGTTTTATGCAAATAGGAACAATTTAAAAACCCAGATAATATAAAGTTTTTAAATTAATGCTCTGCATTGACGCGCATCTTCTGAAAGCAACAGGCTATTTAGAGAAATACATCTTATACTCAGTGGACAGTCCTGAAGCCTGCTGTAGTAGTTTATCACAGAGATTCCCTGGCTTTATGCATTATCTAAGGTATACTGCAGATGCATTAGACTAACTCTTCATTTCAACAGTATGATTTTAATTCTTATTAGCTCTCTAGATGATACAGGGGTTATAAAGTATTCTGATAGTTACCCTCCTTCTTCTTTTTGGACCACCATTAATCTTCTCAAAGAGTAAATTCTTGCTCTGGAAGGGGAAAAAAAATGCAGCCATCAAATTCATTACATTCTTCTTTTAAAATACTACTTTTGTGGTTAAATATTACCAAATTTAGAGGGGTGTGTATTTTTAGTGGAAAAATAAACTACAAATAAGTATTTGGATATTCCTGCTAACATTTTGAAGTTCTTCATGAACAGTCACAATCTTATCCACAATTAAAAAGCCAGTAATTTTCCACTATGTTGCACTATATTATCGTCCGTGTTCAGGCAATAAGTGTTTCAAGTACATGCTGTTATAATAATATAGACTGGCTATTCTCCATCATATGATACATGGTATAAATACATATTAAAAAAAAAAAAGGACAAAAGGAAAAAAGAAAAATAAGAGTGGGAGGAAAAGGAAGAAGGAATCCTGCCTCTGGTACTTCTTTCTATACATTTGAGGTGACAAAAGAACAGGAGCAAAAAAAATACTTGCTTTACAAAGGATTTTCGAATTCCTTTTAAAAACGGCAGTCGGTGTCATTCCTACTGTTTTGCTGTCTTTGCTCGTTCCCCTCCAGATATCAACACTTCCAGTGCAAAGTTCTGTTGAAAGGAGTTCAGCGCCAACTTTTCCTTTGTTTAAGTAGTGCCCTCAATAAAGTTTCTAAAAACCATTTGGTCTGTAACATTTTTAATGGCAAACCTTTTAAAAACTGCCAAAAACATCTTGGCAGAAGAGAAAGTTATGATGATGAGGAAAAAAAAAAACCAACACAAAAAAACCCCTCCGACCATAGTTTACATAAGTGCATCCACATATTGTTGTATTTCATACAAGTAGTGAACTCTAATAAAGTCTGGAATAACACACACATGCTCAACACATTTTGTTTCAATTGTGCATTATGAAGAAAAACAAAACCAAACCCTAACCTGAAAATGGAAGGAGAGAAGAATTACATGTATAAAAGCAGAACACTGTATAAACAAGGCCATTAATTCTGCTATAAACAACTGACCTAACGTTGATTATATAAATAGAAAGTGTAATTCTAGCGTGAGACAAATTCACCAAACACTTCTACCCTCTCTGCAGCCTTGATATGAGAAAAAACAAACATTTTCAAGTGTTACAATGAAATCTGCCAAAATTGTCTGTTTTGTACTTCTCATGTTCATTAAACCCCAAATTCACAAGGCCTATCTCTTGCCCAACCTCAGTTATTTTGTCTGAGCTGTGCCAAAAGGGAACAGAGATGAAGTTGGCCAAGGGAGACATTCTTGGCTAGTCATTTATGCAAACTCACTTCGGGAAAACTTAAATCTAACATTTTAAAGAAAACCAAGGATGCATAAATTATTCTCTTTAGGAAACAAAGAACCACCAAAGTCTCTCTGTGTAAAGTATTTGACCTTATATTTTTCACAAGAGGAAAAATAGCATTTCTGAAATAAAGATAATTTGATGACTACTGGAGCTAACATTTCTGTCACTCAGGAAAATTCCTTACAATTGAACTGTTCCTGCTCAGAAAGATCATATGTTGTTTAGTCTGTTTGGGAATGTTTTAAGACCACAGCTACTACTTAAGCATTATGTGAAGTGCACAGCAAATGAGGTTATGGAGCAGGAGCTAAGAGTGTGCTTGTGCGGTAATAGCAATCCTGAAAATATGTTCCACTGCGTAAGAGCCTGAGCTCATCAGCCACCAAAATTTGCCAGTGAAGTGCTCACCATTCTCATCCCTCACCTAGGAGCTGTTAGGAATGAAGGCACAAAGTTTATCCAGTTAAAGATACACCTCATCTGGAGATGCACTGCACGTGAATTGCTACTTTCCCCTCCCTCCTGTAGCTGCCTTCGCACTTCCCGGGTACTTGAATTAGGGTAGTACAGGTTGGGATTTGGGTGGAAAAAACTCAGAAGTTAAAATGCTTACACCCAACCAACTAATGCCAGAGAAATTTACCCTTAGATCTTTCAGACTTCACCGAAATTTGTTTAAGTCAGTAAAAATCAGCAGCTCTGTAATCTGGACGTGCACAGTGAAAGCAAAACTGAAAAGGAAAATTGTATTAGCAAGATTGCACCCTTTCGGGAGGACTTTTTTCTTATCAGGAATACCAAACGACAATTTCTGTTACACCAAACATACTACGCTGAATTAAATGATCTGTATTTACTGCCTGAAATTGGAAAGGGGTACCAGACCTCTCATAACCCATCCTAATAATCACCGTTGCCATCCAGACATTTAAAAACGTCAGTTGGCAAAAAATAATGCACTTAATGTTGCTCACTATAACTGAAAGTAAAATGAAATTTATGAGTGACTAGGTTCAGGATTTCTGTTAAATTTAGGAAGCCAGAGAAGGCAACTTCTTTAACAAGGAGTTGAATATTTTTATCCCTGCTTTCCATTTGCCGTTCTTCGTACTGTCTTGGATCCCTCCACTGTAGCTGATAAGCAAAACTAGTGTTATTTCTGCCCCAAGAGTGAAATACTATCCATTGCTTCAGTAAAAAGTAGCGTTGCTGATAAACACAATTGCTTTTCATTTTCCATTTGTACTGATATTGGTGTCAGAAAACACAGCTGAACTTCCCTCCTCTTTTTAATACTTTGGATTTCAGTAAATATACAACTTACATATAAGTGGTTTTTAGATTTGTATTGTAAATTGTGTATTGTAAACTATCTTTGTGCAAGACTTTCTGGGTGCCAACACCACTTCAGACCATCTAAAGAGTCAAGATGCAGAAAAGGCAGACTCAAATGGAAAGTACCTGTCTCCTGTATGGAAAAGTCTGAACTGAGGGGAAAAAAACCCATCCCAAAACCTCTGTGGCCAAGAATTGTAGAAACTATAGTTGCACACTAGGGTAGAAACCTCCAAAAGTCCGTCATCTTACTATTCCCACTGTCCCCTCTACATTTTCCACATATGAGGAGAAGAAAAATAGTCTTCGGGTCTGGGGAGGAGAGTATAAACTCTGTATCTTGCCCTATAAACAGAGGCTGTTCCCAGGACATCCCACACGTCAGCATATTGATACATGGAAAGTTCTCTAAAAGACAGGAAAATTCTTCCTCTTTCTTCCCTTTCCTAACCCAGTATACATGATTTATATGTTCATATCTTCATATGTATTACCAGTATTTACACATAATATTTAGCATCTACATCATACGTTTTGCTGTGTGAGCCAGCTTCTAGACTTGTGTTACCCTTGTAAAACATGTCTACTACTATGCACGGGGTACTGCAGAGGTCCCACAGCTTTGTGAGCATTAGAGTCTGTCACCAAAACAAACCAACCAACCTGTTTCTTTCCCGTTATTCATGAACAAGCAGGTCTTTTTTTTTTTCTGACCTGCTAATGTAATTTGGGTTTTACTGTGGTTACGCTAAGGAATGCACGCTGGCTCCTTGAAAGTACAAGTCAGTGGGAACTGTAACACTGCCTCAACCGCTCTGTGGCAGGAAAAGGCAGGGGAGAAGCTCCCCCGAGAGCTTCGAGCACACGCCAGCTCACACAGGTCCAGGAGACACACTGGCTCCAAGGGCTTCAGACGGTGGTGACAGCCTAGCGCCTTCACAGCACGCAGGAGTTTGTGGAAATGCAGTCTGTAAATACACAGCCGTTACAGCCCCTGGGACATCCGGTCCTAGGCTCTTCCACGGGAGAAGGAGGAATGGGCAGCTGGTGGGCAGAGAGGATTTTAGTGGTTGGGGGCAGCGGGAAGATGAGGACACATGGAGTCACCCGCTGGGCAGCCCGCATCGGCTGTCTCGGTCATTTACGACCTAATCCAGATGACAGTCAGTGACCTAAAAGATCTGATCTACTTTATCTCTCCCTTACAAAGTCTCAGACAGCTAATTTTTAGAGTGCTTTTCAGCTCTTGTTTTTCCAGAGAGATAAAAATAACAAAAACAGCCATAAAAACAGATATAGTCGTATTTATCTTTTTAATGTGTAGTAATATACAACGAGGAGGCAATCGGAGCAATTCTCCTGGATCTCAGCAGAACATTTGCTCGTGCACATTACCAGCTGTTTCGTCTCTAATTAAAAAGATCTGGAGTTGGCTAAGCTGCAGCTAGATATGATTACTGTTTAGTACCTAACAGTCTGTTTTAATCCATGCGTGAGCAGGTTTTTCCCCTGAATTAGTAGTGATGGATGGAGAAATGAAAAAAAGGCCAGTATTCACTAATGATTACCTACCATTTGTTAAGTATATACGTTGCTGATGACAACGCAGTATATATGCTTGATTCTGAAATATTGCTATAGGCCAAAGATTTACAGAAGTGCTTTTATAGTCTTCAAAATGGTATTATGAAAGTAAATTACTTATGAATAATAAGAAAACTAACAGCATTATCTGGCATAAATAAGAAAGTTCACCATCTGGTGTTTTTAAAATGAAAACCTTTGATGGTAATTACTTAGAATGCAACAAGAGTTTCCAAAATATGGACTTTTGGCATGATTCTCTCCTGAAATTTAGCACTCAAACAAGTAATTAAGACTATAAATCTTACACTGGTTTGATTACGAACGATGAATCATTGTCTCACAATTACAGCCGGAGAAGAGGCTGCCAAACATGTCCGTTTATCGATATATGCTTACAGAGCAGTGGTTTAGGGCAATCTTAAGTAAAGTGTTATAACAATGTAAAATGAGATTTCATTATTTGCTCTAGAAGCATAAATTATGATCATTGTTATTGTTTTCCTGGCGCCTGAAGATGGATTTGGGATTGGACATTTAACTGATGTAATCTAAGATTAAGCGGCAAAGCTCTCTTTGGAGCCTCTAGCCTGCAGAAATAGTCTAGCTGGAGTTATTAAAGTCCTTGTACGCTCAGAGCAAGATTTTTGCCCTTAGTATAGCTCGCTGTATTATATACAACGTGTAAAATAGGTTTTCAATATAATATAGCACACAACCTGAGTAGAGGAAGAAGCAGCATCAAGTCCTTCAAAGCCCTTAAGCCAGAGAGGATTCCTCAGAGCAAGTTGTCTGGACCTAGATTTTTTTTTTTTTTTTTTTTTTTTTTTTTTTTTTTAAGGTGTTCAGGCACTGCTGCACTCCGTTTATTTTTTTTTAGCATCTAAGTAGCTGAAACAGTGAATAGTCACTGAACCTCGATGATCTTCCAAATTAGGGCCCTGTTATGTTTTGAAATCTTGTGCTAAAACCTGCGCTAATTTTGGTTACAGGTTCACTGTAGTTTGAAAAGTGGTTTGTTGCATTTATCAAGCACATACATAGTTGTCATGCCTTGGGACAGGTAATAAGACAAGGATTTCTACTTTCTATTTTTATGGGCTTTTCACAGATCACAGGTATTATTTCTATATTTTTAAGGGCAAGTTCAACTTTTTGAGAAGTTTCCCTTAGGGTGACAATCCATCCAGCAATATTCTCCTTGTGGTATCATAGTATCCTATGCAGCAGACAATACCGAGTTTCACATGCAACACAAATAAGCAAGAAGCATGTACTCACCCACTTGCCCATGTTGGGATAGTCATGCTCTGGATCAAAAAGGTGTTGGTGCAGCTGGTATTCCCTGCTGAACTCTGCTGTGTCTGGCGTGTTTTCTAGACACCCATCATCAACTGCAAAAGTATGTTAGAAAGCACTGAGTGCTTAGTAGCTTTGAAACACACGATGTGTGCCACATTAATCAGCAAACTTCTTAAATGCAATTATGCAATTAAAAAAAAACAACTGGATGACTGGTAAATATCAGGTATTTTTTTTCTTTTGAAAGGAGTTTGTCAGGATATATTTAAATTTTTTTTTAAAAAACCCACAACATAATGAAATTTCAAAACTAAACAAATTTATTTTCCTAGCTCTCCTGCTTCTTTTTGTTTTTCTTTTAAATTAGTGATTGAGCTTGACTTTACGTAGAACTGCATGTTATTCTGATTCAGAAGGGATCCTCTTTTCATTTTTAAATGCCCACAGGAAGTTGTAGAAATTGTTTAGGCAATACTTTTGAAGCTCACGGTAAAACGATGCTGTGAGCAAAGACAGAATTTCCTTCAATGAGCAGCTCTCATAGAACTCCATTTCTGGTTTGCTACTTTGTTCAAAATGGCTGAAAATCATTTACACATCATAAGATCCCATAAAAATACAACGTGGCGGAAGTTTTATGCTGAAGACATTTCTGCAGATTGGTAACTAATCTGATGGGTCCAGAAACCTCCTTTAATCACAAAGGATGGTTTTGCAGACAGTGTCACGCCAAGCATAATACGCTTTTAAAAATCAGCTTATGGACATTTTGCCGAAATGTCACCTTTAGATCAAACAAAGATTCAACAACTTGAGGCCAGAGTAGCTCTTTGTATAGAACCTGCTCCTGGAGCTCCTTCTGCTTTGTCAGCATGGGGAGCTTACGGTCCAAGTTCCTCTCAGACATACCCAGGGAGATTCTACCACCCAGGGCATGATGCTGGGCATCCAAGCAGCTACATCTGCCAGAACAGAGGCAACTCCAGAGGACACACCTGTGGACTTTCCCTTCTGTCCTTGTGTGATCATCACGTAAAAAGATTTGCATATGGATTATCTTTTTCCCTTAGATGTGGGAAACAGTAAAGTCTTGACAAACATGAGTTCATTCAATGACCTGAGGTGGTTATTCTAAATCCAACAGATCCTGCTTTCTCTCTTTTCCCCTTAGAATGGGAAAAAGAATAAAGTCACCAATAGGAAACAGGTTAAACCTAACCATACTGGCTAAGTAACTCAGAAACCATTAAAGTTAACTACAAGCACTTAAAAATTATTTCGGTCCCAGCAGGGACAGGGGTCATCTCAAGAGAGAAGCAGGTGACAACAGAAACGTGGTAGACCTCCTCAGAGCGTCTGTGCCTTGTGGCAGAAAACACAAAGGGCAGCTGGACATATGTGTGCCCTCTGCGACTGCTAATCCAAAAGTCTTCAAGCTCAAGTGCTCCAGGCTTACGTATTCCTGCTGTGGAATGTGCACATGTAGACAGTGACTGGAAAAATTGTTTTCCATTAAGCAAGTCCACAGACCTGATTGAGGAAGGCCTCCGGTAATTTGTATGCATAATACAGTCACCACTTGAATTTCCATTTAAGGCTTCGAAAAACATTTTACTCTAATCCTAGCAGATACTATCTTCACTCACAGCGTACCTACAACAGAGCCATTTATCTGAGCAGGCAGCACTTCCCTAAGAATTCGCCCTGTGTTCAGGTCTGACTGTATTAGCTTAGCTAACAACTTTTATTTCACCTAAGAAAGAAAAATTGAAGGGATTTTCACAGGCATTTCTCTGGATGCCAGGTTTTTAATCTATTTATCTAATCACTAACAGGACTCTAATGGTCAAGCACAGAAGATAGAAAGTCTGTGTGTGTGCTTGTGCATGTGAGAGAACCTAAACCCATTATTTGCAACCTGTCAGACAACAGCTATGTTGAACAAAATGGAAGATTAGATGTTATTTCAGAAGAGATGCAGGCATCATCCCCAAATGGGCTGTAACAGAAAACAGTAAGGGAGGACGATTCAAAAATTTGTCATGTTTTTGAATGAAATGTAAAAACACCGTTTGCAAAACTTTTCATGACAAATATTTATTTTTTGATCAATTCTAAGCTAGTTAGAACATTTTTTTAATAAGAATACAGACAACTGTTTTGCATTATCCAAATAACATAAAAGAAGACTAAACAGAAAAGATTTTGAAAGGATCTCTTAGCTCACAAATAAAAAATGAGAGAAAAATAGAGTGCTCATTCCCAGTTCCAGCTCCCAAGGCAGCCAATGGGTGTTTTACTACTACTTTCAGTACTGGAAGTCATTCCTTGGCTCAAATAACAGGAAAAAGATCAAATTCCCTTAGGGTATGTCTGTATCATGCACATGCGGTGCTGCTTTAGAGATCCTTCAGCACTAGCCGCCCGCACGGCTTGGTATATGCATAGCTGCAAGCCGAGGGATGTAGCGGGTGTCTGGGGTACCGTACTGCTCCGGCACTCCGAGGCTGCACGGGTCCTCTGCCAGAGCGAGCCTGCGTGCAACGCGTTGGGGTACGTCCACGTAGTTCTCCATTTCTTGGCACAGATGCACCCTCAGTGAGCTATAAAGCCACATGGATTGGAGCCAAGGTATCTTAAATATTGACTCATGGTCTGGGTTGGAGATCAGGGCAGACAGTTTCATTCCTCTTGGCACAATGAAAGTCTCTAAAATAAGGGTAAATCTCATCTGTACAGAACGATAACTTTTTTCAGGGGCCAGCCTAAAAATGAAT
Source organism: Burhinus bistriatus (assembly GCA_013397275.1). Classification (NCBI taxonomy): domain Eukaryota; kingdom Metazoa; phylum Chordata; class Aves; order Charadriiformes; family Burhinidae; genus Burhinus; species Burhinus bistriatus. The sequence continues at coordinate 159,928 of VYXH01008450.1, read as the reverse complement.
TCCCTCAGGAACATAAATCTCACTGTCTTCTACTCCGAGGTCAAGATGATTTCTTCCACTTGACCTTCTCTAGCAGTCATATAGCAATACAGAAGGTGCACGTATTTAAAAAAAGAAAAAAAATCTCATCTAAAACACCTGATTGCTCAACAGTTCTGCTCAAGGGGCACAGAATGAAAGAAAACACCCGTTGCTGATCAAGTGTCATACTGCCTAGTACAGCACAGAAAGACTGAAATATGTACAGTGAAGACAGAGGTGCGAAGGCTACAGCATAATTACCTGTTTTTCCAATAGGGCAGGGATTTGGAGGGTCAGGATATCCTTGATCTTCACTGAAATCCTTCGGCACGTTATCTCCTGTCAGCTCAGCCACGATATTTGGGATATTGCCGTAAGGACCCAAGTGCTGGAGACCCTCATGTGCACCACCTAGCAAAGACGATTTACACACACTGTCTTTTTACAAGATTAAAAGTGTTAGTGCTTTAGTTGCTTCAAGTAATCCAGACTTAGATTTAAAATATATACATAATTGTTATAGAGACAGATCCAAGTTTAGATTTCAAACATCTCTTTTAGATACACAACCCTGTGACCTAAATCGGATAACTTGGGTAATGAAAAATGAAACTAGGAAACAAGATCAGCCACTTACTATTAAACTTAAGGTTGTTTTTTTCCTTAAGTATGTAAGTTTTAGGTAAGAAAATGCAATGAAAAAGAAACATAAGGCAGTAATGGAACTTATTATACTTACTGCACAATCATCTTCAGTCACTGATATTGTTACTGTTCATTGTAGTAACTAATAAGTGAAAAAGATACGGCAAGACAGCATCATAGCACAAAGACAGAGTGAATGACACTGTAGAAAGAAATAATACTATTTGTACAGCCTAGAAATACATTAATAAATTAAGTCATGTGAGAGGAGCCAAGATATTATAGCATATTTGGTTGTATACAGCTAGGAAAATTATTTTTAAATCAAACAATTTCTTAAATGCAAATTTGAGTTCCCTGCAATAATGGTGAAAAGTGATTAAAAGTCCGTATTGTTCATGGGAATTCTTGTGCATGTACACCTACACAATAGCCATTACGGCTTGACACATCACATTCCGTGACTTTTACACCTTTACTTAACAGATCAGTTCTAGACGCAGGTTTTTATATCTGCCCTGTTGAACTCAGAGCACCATCACTGCAGGGTTACAACAGCTGTGAGCAGGAAGCTTTATAACTCAGTGGCAGAAGACACGACGATGGGCTTCCTGTTCTTGGGGAAATGCACACAGAAGGGGCGCGCTACAGCCTTCTTCCACGCATCTCAGCTTGGGCGCCTTGTCTTTGACAAGGCGGGCCTTCCACTAAAGGTCTGGGAACTAAACTCAGGCCATTCTCTCTATATGCCTCTCTGTAAATATTTATCTGCTCCAAATCTTTTCTGCACACATCACTGGCCAAACGCATCTACAGGCTAAAACCCAGCTGCTTGTGGAGTTTTCTAAATATGATTGTACAGTATTATTTTGAATTTCAGACAAACAAAAACTTAGTTTCAAGCATGCTCTTTTTCCCTGCCATAATACAGCCACCACACACACTGCAGCAACAGCTAATGTAGTTATTGAGTACTGAGGTGGTTGTGTGACAGCAGAGCAACATTCCTTTAAAACCCTATATAATAAGGGATAACAACACACAGTCAACATATAAATTCCACTAACAAGGCATGAGAGGAAAAGGAATATGAATGATTGGAAAATGTGAGTTAAAGAGTGAAAGCAGACACAACTCTTTGGGTAAATGGCACGATCGCCATATCACCAAATAGTCTTATTTTCAATTTCTATAACTTTAATAGATCCAAAAGATGGGAATAAAGCTTCTGAACAAGAAAGCTGCTCCAGAAGAATCATTCAAGTACTCCTGTCCCAACTTACAAATAAATACTACCAGCCTAAATGGCCTGTTTAGCCTGGAGAAGAGAAGGCTGAGAGGGGATCTCATCAATGCATGTAAGTATGTAAAGGGCGGGTGTCAAGAGGATGGGGCCAGACTCTTTTAAGTGGTGCCCAGTGACAGTACAAGGGGCAACCAGCACAAACTGGAACACAGGAAATTCCATCTGAACGTAAGGAAAAAATCCTTTACTTTGACGGTGACGCAGCACTGGAACAGGCTGCCCAGAGACATCGTAGTCTCCTTCTCTGGAGATATTCAAAACTGGCCTGGTGCATTCCTCTCCAACCTGTTCTAGGTGAACCTGCTTTGGCAGGGGGGTTGGACTAGATGATCTCCGAAGGTCCCTTCTAACCCCAGCCATTCTGTGATTCTGTAAATCATCTTTTATACAGCTAGTTGTTGTAAACTAACATAATCACTTTCCAAAATTTCTAACATAAGGCACTCTTGAGAGATTTTGTATTAATTTCTACATTTAGAAGTGGTAGTTGAGTCAACTTGTCTATATTTTGCAAATAATCAGTTGGAAGCTGGCTTTATAGTACTGGAAGCAAGTTAGTCTGTAAGCATATATATTTCAATTTTATTTGCACGATGGACTAAAATTTAATCGACATGCTAATTTTCCCCCTCAAGTACAAGTTTCTTATTCTGTAATGCAATGTTGAAGGAAAGTTTTACAGATATTTAACAAACATAAAAGCAGCCCTATAAAAATATGCATCTGTGTTATATGAGGTTTTCCCTTGTAGCTGACCATAAGACCTGGTACGAAAACCAGAATAGCGTTATACACACTATGAACTTTATTATACATTCGCAGTCCACAGTCAACACAAAGACGATGCTTGTAAGAACTGTACAGATTCACAATAAAGCTATGGCGATGAGGTTAAAAAATGCGTAACATACATTTAATCTAATGTCATTTAATCTAATGTCTAGCGTACAGCATAAAATATTTCTTTTGTACTGAGCTCCTTCGCGTGAAGATTGATTGCATATATGTACTTAAAAGCATCAGGTTATGATTCTGCTGTAAACTACAGAACCACATAATCAATACGTGTTTGAACATCCTGTATACAATGTGGTTCACTATGGGACAATCCATCAGATAGAAGCATATCTATGCTTGTATGTGGTGCAGACCTCTTGGCACCAAAGCTCCATCCATAAAGAAAACAGAGGTACTTAGCAGGCTCCAGTGTGCTATATATACACGTAAGTTTAAACTGACTGCCAAGAATTCCCTTGACTGAGTACAAAACAATCTTTTTATATTAATATAAAGGATTGTTTCCTTTAGGTATAAATGTCCAGGATCGTTTAAGGGTTTTTCCTTTCTTTCCAAAAGAGCTGGAGACAATAGCACCTGCTCTGGTGCCATAATTTAGCACACTTGAGTGATTTAATAGCATTAGCAAAGCTCATTCCTTATAAACTCTGATAAATAGTGCACTCAGTAAAGACTGCAATAATAAAAATGAAATGCTATAAAAATACCAAATAGGGGTATTATGTACAGTAATTCACAGGCTGCATTAGTTTTGGTATTGTAATGTTACTGATTTGAAGAAACATATTAGGATTAAATACACTGCAGCTACCAAGTCAAAATACTGTAATACAAACATACACAGTCAGCTACAAAAATAGCACAAAATGGGTCTCTTGAACCTTGAGGCAGAGACTGAAAGAAAAAGACAAGACTACTAAATATCGAGAAACTTTTCATAATTTTCTATACAAGGGAAGCATGAGAGACATCATTGTTAAATTATTTGAAACTGGACTAGCAAAGATCCAGAAGACTAGTACAGAGAACAACCTGGTACTGAGAAAGGATAGGCTAGATAAATCTGTATTTTTCCCATCTCTCCTAACTTCTTATACAAACTGGCTTGTGTGCCACGTACTAGCAAAAAAACCCCAAAACCTCCAAAACAACCAGCTCCGTTTCATGTGCAGGATTTCTGTGTGAGCACGTAGTTACTTTACATCCCTACAGGATACACCAGAAGTTTAGGTCTTTCAGACTGAGGTCAGTATTGTCCTAAGCTAGCTTTGGATTTCATTTAAGATGTATGCATATATATAGCCCTCTTCTGGCACTGTTCTCGAACTGTTGCAGGGTGGAAAAGTGGAACAATGCCTCTCCCCTTCCTATAATTCTGGAAAAGTCTTTAATCATCTCAACAACTGCTGGTATCATCTTAATTAGAGATACTTGGAATGACTAAAAATTTAAAGTGCACACATTTTAGCTCATTTCTTTGTAGGAGCAATACTGTCTCTATGGGTGGGAGGACAACACAACCACTCCGTTCTTCGAGAAAAACAAAAAAACCCAACCAACAAACAGGAAAAGAAAACACAAAGAGTGTTCCTGCCAGTAGCAAATATTCCCCTGATCAAACACATCCAATGGAAATGCTGTTAGTCCACTGAAGTTCTAGTTGCTGCTACCCATCTATTGGTAGCATAAAGCACAACTGAAACAAATCTGCTCTCAGAAGTAATCCTCCACATCAAATACAAACAGCCAATGCTGCCCCCCAGAAGAGTCATTTTAAGAAAGTCAGTGAGAATGGGTTTTCAAAAGTGCGAAATGATTGCAGAACATTTAAAGACAAATAATAGGACAAGTTTGCCTTTCAGTCTGATTGGAACAGTTTCCCACATCCCAGCGTAGATAGGGTTACCCCACATTCAAATTCAGAAAAGAGGCGGTTTGGCAAATCTTAGCAAGGAGATACAAAATAGAACGGATCACGAGTTATCTGTTGTAAGTAAATAAATCCCAGATCCCAAATTAAAGCCCTTTACTTAGAGTGTCATGCTAGATGCCCTAGTTTCCATATTTTTGCTCTTAAACATCATGAAGCAGATTCTTGAAGTGTCCAAGCCCTTCCCAGATGCACAGATGAATACTCCCCCTAAGTAAGAACTGCACCTCTTGTGATCTTCAGCTGTACAAACTCCAAGCAAATATGAGCTGCGAGGGAAGCCTGGTATACCTTATCCCATTTGTGTAAGATTCCTGAGGGAGTAACTAGATATTACCTAGAGATGCAATACCATCTTTGCTACTTTGCAAAATCTTTTGTTAATCTAGACTATTAGTTCTTATCCCTGGGAAAAATCTTCAAAATTATCTCCAGTGTGTCCTCTCTGATACAGAGACAGCTCTTTTTCCTTTCACTATGACAGCTCTCCATACTATTGTGCACTTCCGTCCCTGGTCATCTTGCCATATCTAACTTTGCTGTGTCAAAAGCGATGTCTCATCCCTAATCAAAGGCAAGTTTGGCAGAATGCTGCTTTGTGGCGCTCTTATATCTTAAAATGGGACACCATCCACTAACTTCCTTTTTCCTTTCCTTTATTATCTGTAAGACTCCTCACCATATAATTTGATTAATTCAAACTGTCAAAAAAACCCTGAATGCAAAAAATGCATTTTCATTTTCCTTACCCTTTCTAACATCACTAAAAGCTTTACAGTCTCAATGCCATTTCCCCCGTGCATCTTCAGCTAGCTTCATCCTAGACAGTCCTATCCTGGTTGGTGAGACTGATCAAGATCAGGAAATGAGAGGCACTGAAAAAATTATAAATTATCACATTTTCTCTATTCCACAGAAGCTACTAAATAAGAGATTAAGGAATGAGAAAGAGCATAGGAGAACCAAGAATGGAAAAATGCAAATGTAGCCAACTTCCTTAACCATTCAGGAGTATGCCTCGGGAAACCCAAGAAAACTACAGGTATACATACTCAACCATCCCAGATTCCAGAGTCAGCTTGTCTTCTCCTTAATGACACGAAATTTCTTAAAACTATAAAAATTAATTTTTTTTTTTTCTGCAAAAGGACAAATTCCTCTCTATGTTTTCTCAAGCCTTAAGCACACACATCACAATTACTGACCTTGCTTTCAGTGAATAATTCCATTTTAATCCCATGTTTTAATTACAAACAGTACAAATATTTAAGATATGAAATGCTTTTATTGTGAAATGGCTAGAACCAAAGTAACAGCCATGACTCTCACAATGAATTTATAACAGTAGCTTATATGGCATTATTATTCATTAATCAAATTGCACGCACAATAAAAAAAATCCAGCAGCTCACTTGCTGACAGAGCGCAAAAGCAATCTCTTCCAGCTTCCTTGGTTGAACAGTCCTCTAATGGGCTATATTAATTTGCCCTTCAGTCTGAGCCGAAAGCTTTCGTGCTTCACGGTGGGGGTAAGCTTACCCCTTTGACAAACACAGTGCGACCTGCAGTATGCAGCAAGGGGTCCCCCCGCCGTGCTGACTTCCAGCCACCATGCATCAGCAGAATCAAGGGAAAGCACGTCCAGCAAACACCACACACCTGCAGCTGCCATAACATTACCTTGCTAATGACCACGTGCGCAGCGCACGGCTCTATGAAACAGGGCAACAAGAGGAAGCCGGTGACCTACTTTATCCCACGAGGGATGGGACGCTACTTCAATCCTATAAATGTAAACGTGCCAGTGAAAGACCGGAGCACTTTATCCACTGGCATTGACACCAGCTGCATGGGAAGCCCAGATGCTCCATCAATGTCAACACACTCCCAGAAAAATACTCCCTTCTGCTTCTGTAATGTGAAGCATGGAGGCACCAGAATTGTCCAGAATGGGACCTTGTTTTCTGTGTACTGCTCCACTGAACTGCACAAAGTTTTCCTGCTTATTCCCCATTCATATTCATTCAATTCCATTTTCCATGCAGATGGCTCAAAGTCCCAGCTGGTTCTTCAACAGAAGTGTTTAAAAGCTTTGCGTGCCTGCCTGCCAGCTGCCACCAGGGTAGATTTTCTAACTCCCCCAGACAACCTCATCGTGAACAATACCAGTGTGGGGCCACAAGGCTCCCAAGTCTCCGCTTTGGTGAGCCGCTGTAGCCTCACAACTCCAAAAGAAGAAGCCTTCCTGTTCAAAACTTCTGCCAATATGGCCCGAGTCAAGATGAGGTTTCTTTTGTGCCCGAATAAAACCATTGGCACATGACGAAGATGCAAGAGAGTGGTGAGATGAAGAGCCCTGCCAGGTAGGGCCAGGCCCAAAGCTGCTCTTTGGTGCTGTGAGAGGGACTCAGGCCAGCTAACCTGATCTCAAGGGGAGAAACCGGCTTCTTCGTCCCTCCTGTTCAGCAGCTGAGAACATTCCTCTTCTCATTCATGCCTGCAGCAGCTGTGAGGGCGCTGCCGAAAGCACGGAGAAAATAGCTCTGGAAACCTCCAGAGCGTGCCAGAGATCCTATCTCCTGCACAGGACACCACAACCAAGAAAAGCAAGAATCTCTGCTTTGTCTAGACTTCTAAAATATCTTTTCATAGAATCAAATAAATTAAAAAAGCTTTTCTTACAAGTTAATTTAAAATTCAGATGGGAGCAGGGGAAACGGACATGATTTTGAGAACAATTACAAAAAGGTGTAAATCCTAACTAATGTGCCCAAGGATTTATTTTATGCATGTGAAAGACAAGCAGGGAAAAAAAATCTTTAAAAATGAGAACTCATCATAATTTGGTCAATCTTCACTGGCAGATCTTTAAATACTTATGGACCATATTCCATTGCTAGATAAAATTTTACAGTTTCATATTAAATTTCTATATACCATCTGCCAACACTAGAAAACAGAAATACCATAAAGCACCAGACAATACAGAAGCTATCATATTCCCTCTCCTCCTCAGGTTTCTTACCTCTTTTATTGGATTATTTCCGTCTAGTAACATGTACAAAAAAATAATTGTGGCTACAAATCCCACTCTAAATGATTAATTACCTTTAGGTACATGAGAATCTACTTAATTCTAAATCCCTACAGACTTGCCACCTTTCTTCCCTCAGAGAGTCCCATCTCAAACTGCTTTCTCCTGTGGTGGCATCTTTTAATGATGGCTTTAGGAATAGCAGCAGTAGTCTATACTACGTAACAGTGGTTAGTGGGAGGTTTTAAGAGCTGGAGTCACTTTACCTTCTTGGTTCCTTAGAATAGGGATGAGACACCTGCACTCCCTCCTGCAGCCACGAGAAGAGGACGGCTATACGCACGTTGTTTCAAAGCCTCACATCTAAATAGGTCCCTTAGTCAGACCCGCAGGCAAATAACAGACATCTAGACAGAAACAAGGATGAATACATTTTTCTTCTTGCATTCCCCATTGACTGACTTCTCTGAGAAGCACACTAGTTTTGAGAATTTTCCTTGCCTCTCCCCAGACACACCAAGGAGACAAGAGTAGTGCCTGCACACCTCCTGCAGCACAGGAGGGCAAGGAAGGGCAGATCCCGAAATTCCAAAGTGGCAGAGCCCACAATGGTAACACCCACAGCCTTCGCTGGATCCTGCCCTTGCTCCTCAAGAGGGAAAGTTGTCAAACACGCTGAGGTAACAGGGTGCCACCTCCACATATTAATACAAACACCAACTTTGCTTTCATATTAATCTCTTTGTCACAGCTTATGGATCCATATAGAAGCAAAGATATTACGGGCCAAATTTTCAAACACTTGGCTTTTAATAAAGAACAAATAAAAGTCATACCACCTCATTATTCTCCTGTTTGTGGAGTTACAGGTATAATTGTTTTACATTAAATTTCTTCACAATGCTGTGCATATCACTTACTCAGAAAAAGAAAAAACACTGTAAACCACCGCTGCCATTATGCACTGTCATTAGCTTTTAAATTCAGGAATTAGTATTCTAAATCACCTCTCTTACGACATGCACCACTGCCTGATACTCAAGTTATGTTTGACATTACAATTTGGGGAATAAAACACAAAGAAAATGATAGGTATTTTTAGTCAGATCTATACAAATCCAGATGCCTACCATATTAATGTATAAAAAAGTGTAGCTTTACTATTTTCATTTTACATTACAAATTTGAGATGTCCATATTAAATTTTGAAATCCTATTTCCTGGGCTATTTCAGCAATTTGAAAAAAAACCACACAAAAAAATAAAAACAAAACAAAAAAACCAACAAAAAAAAACCCAAAACAAAACAAAAAACCCCACCCTGAAAGCAGAGACTAGTAGGTTGATGTTGGGGTTTGATTTTGTTAAATGTCAGGCTCATAACGCAGCGTTTGATTAAAATCATGTGTGCTTCAGCAAAAGCAGTCCCAGTGTGAATACAACTTTATGTCTCAACTGCAGCAGGACTTTCTCTGTAGAACAGATACAATAATCCAAATCCCAAAGGACTGTGTGGTCTCTTTGCACTAAATTGACACTACAAAGCGTCCCTGGAGCAGCAGCATTGGCTGTGGCCAGCCCAGTGGCATGTTGCCAGCCCAGGGAGTCCTGTACTGCTACCCCCGCACGCTGGCACAGGGGATGTCAGCTAGAGCAGAGAGGATGCAGCCATCACGTTGCCATGTTTGCTGACCCCCAGATACCATACTCCCACCTGTCAATGGTTTATTACTTCTAGTCACTCAAGGAAGTCCAAATATATTCGGGTATAAGCATAGCCCAAAAGCAAATGAGTGCAAAGGTCATTTCTGCACTGGTTTCACTGGGTGCATTCATAAGTAAAAGTTTTGGCAACCTTCTGGTAAGAGGATATTACTGTCCTTGCAGGAAACAAGTAGCCGTCTTGCAGGTATGTCACAGGCCAGACAGCGAGGTAATCCAGCGCTGTCTCAGTTTTCTTATTTGGAAAATGTAAACAAAACAGACATTATTAACGTGCATAAGTAATCTGTATAATTTTGCAGACAGTAGATCTCACGCAAAGTGCTATTTGTAGAGTCTGTGCTGACAAGTCATTAACTACCAGTTGTTAGGAGAAATATTAGGATAGTGTTCCAGACTCTTTTCAGTTTTATCATCTCTGTCAGGCAAACAGTAACTACCTTTTTCCAAAACAATAAACAAGTATTTATTTCCTTTCAAAATAATCAAATAAACGGCAGCCTTTTCTCAGTAGCTATAAGCAGTCTCTGCAGGAGAGTCAAAAAACTCCCAAAGAGACATAATTTTTTCTTATTCCTACAAATTTAAGAGACATCATTTAATGTTGTCACTGAGGTTGATAGCACGACGCCTCTTTCGCAGATTGAAAACTTCAGACTCTCTGGGCTGTCATGCTAGCATCTTTATCAACCATCGTCTTTTCTGAAGTGTTTTTAAGAAATAAAACCAAAACAACCAAATCAAACACAAACAAACAAACCGCAAACAACCCCAACAAACAGGCTGTCTGTTGTGCTGAATTGCTCAGGAGGCAATGAAAATGTAAGGAGGTGATATTTGCAAAATGAAAATAGGACTTCACATTTCCCATTATGAAGTTAAGTGCTATAAACTGCCCGAGCTGACATACTGGTGCCCCCGTGTGTTTAAGTGAGATTTTACTGTTCTATAATAGTCCTGAAATTTGCATGATACACATATTCCCTTCCCCTCCCCCCGCAACTCCTTAAATATTGGCACAAACTTATAAGCATATACGGAAAGAAAAAAAACCATGTGCTCTCTTTCTTCATAAACTCCCTGCCAGGCAGAAAAAAATAACTTTATGTTTTTGAAATGTTGAAGGCATTTCTTTATGTTATTCTTTTGTCCTCTGTTAACATAGATAAAGCCCCCTTCTTGTCTGTGGAAAATCTGAATATAGCCCAGTGGTGCCTGTACAGCATTTTAGTGATAAACCTAAACAGTCACTACAGAAACACAGCTACTCATTAAAAATTCTTATTTTGCTTTTCTATGTTTTTTCCCTATTTTTATAGATACTGCTAAGCGACTCCAATACGGCTTTCTGAAGAGATACATAAACAAGGGCAGCGAATATTGTTAGAGAAATTAAAGTAGTTAATATGGGTTTATTACTTTTAGGAATCGGGGGTGCACAGAAAGAAAATCTATTAAGTGGACAGCAAAAACCAGCTGCTCCTAAGATACCACCTCGGGTGCTAAAAACATCTTCGCTTGACACTCATCACGCCAGATCTGTTTGGCTTCTGCCGCGCTATGCACCATCTGTGGTAAACAAGTACAGGGAATCTGCCAGCAAATTCCCACTTTCGTGACACAAAAAGTGCTCCTGCGAACTGCTTCCACTCAGCTAACAGGGCCCTGGCAAAGGAGGAGAGCTCACGCTGCCCCCACACCTCCCTGCGGGGTCGGGGTGGAGAAGCCATCCTCCCTGGGGGGCTCCCACCGCCGCCGGGAGAGAAAAGCCACCCCGCTCACAGGCCCCTCCTTGGGTTACACACAGCTCCAGCTTCACAGTAATTTCTTGGTAGATTAAACCTTTTGTCAGGCATTTTCTAGACTCTACTCCTATTTTAGCTGCTTGACCTGAGGTAACAGGTAAATTGACAAATGCAAAGGGAAGAAGGAAATAAAACCCCATGTATTTAAAGATTTCAACATAAGAAAATGCAGTAACTTCCCTTAGTTAACAAGTTGTACTTTTTTTCCCCCCCTATCCATCAACAAGAAAACTATCTGGTCACTTACAAGAGAGAGCACGTGCTGCTAAATATATTTTCTGAAAAGCATCCATCTTTTAGTTGTCTTTGGTACAGAGCAAGTTTGTGACTTTACTTACTACAGCCAAGGCACCCCTAAGCTTTTTTAGGGAAGGGTGGGAGGAGAAAGACCATGTATCATTCCTTGCAACACTCTGGTTTTTAGCATTTTAGAGTCAAAATATGATGATTAACCCTGGAAAAAATGTAGCTAGCTGAGATGGAAAATAGGCATAATTAGGAAATCTGCTTATGAACTAATATCAATAGTATTTTTGTTACATATAAAATTATTAAGATCGTATTCAGCTGGAAGAGGTTATTATAATAATCACTCAAATTTGCAAACATTTCATTATAATCAGGCTGCTAGTATAAACTTGCCTATATTATGGCAGCCTAAATTTGTTTCCAAATTCCAAAGCCACAGAAATTAATTTTTGCTGACAGCACCTCATTTGCAAGTGTACACATGTAACGGGTGAAATCTTCGTCTTTTGAAAATCAGTGGCACTTTGGGAATCCTGGCTTGGCTGAAGCTGATGGCTTCCACAGCTATCAATACTGCTGCAGGTCTACACTGCTGAGGCAATTTCTGACAAAAACACTTTGTTAAGTAAAACGCTTTTCTGTAGGAACATACTAAATTTATTAAGCTCTGTTTGATAAAGTTTTTTTATGCTGAGATGCATTATTTGGTCAAAATGAGAAATAGACACACTCCAGAACAGCTAGTGGGTTTATGATGAGGATGCTGGTATGGGAGGAACCAGGTTTTAAACTGTCTACATTGGTCACTGCAACCTACAGTCTGGAAAATGGCTGGAAGTCAACACTCCTGGCAGCTCAGAATTTCTCATAAATAATAAGTTTCATACCCAAATCTACTCTCCACTACTTTCAGGCAAAAATTCCCAATGAAGACAGCACCTCAGGAGACTAGTTAGTGGATTACCACTTTGCCATGATGGTGTTTAGGAGGAAAACCCTATTTGGCTGTGACATATTCCAATTATTATTAAACTTCTTTCTTCCCTTCTCCCTTAGTTTTCCCTTCTATTATCTTGTAGATTTTTTTAAGCACTTGCACACATAATTATTAGCCAGTGATAACAGTGTAACCATACTGTGGAAAGCCCGTAGGTGAATCCTTCAGAATCTGAAACCTTGTATTCATGTTCTCTAAAAACACATGCAGTTATTTTTTCTACAGCTCAAACATAAATTACTTATTGTTCATAGGGATACCATTGGGAACATCAATCACAATTCCTCTCTCAATCCTCCTCAATGCTCCTGTCAGCTGACACCTGTGCTACAGGCACAGGGGTTTTTTGCTTAAATATTACAACCCACGACACTGTCTTGTGCTGCTCAGTTCACCTACTTGCACATCGGCCAAGAAGTACCCGAGACACAAGCAAGCTGTAAGAGCTCACCACCATCAGAAACATTCTTCCAGAAAGTCCCGCAGGTCTGTTTAGCAGAGCAGAGGTTGGAGCTTCCTCCTCTGAGGAAATTCTGTTTCTACATCATGTGTTGGAATTTCACAAAACAGGTGTGTGAGATCCCAGCCCCGCCTGTCCGCCCGCCCCCCAAACAAACAAATAAAAAAACCCCAACAGTTTAAAAAGGTCACAATATTTTACTACACGGAGCATTACACTTCATGTGCCCATTAGAGGTCAATGCCTCATGGGAGTCCTCATTCAAATGCCTCCTGTTCTCATTCCTCGCCACAGGACAAGGTCCATGCCTGAATCCAGTTCCTATTCTGTTTTGTTCAGAAAACGTTGCCTGACTGGAGCCACCAGGAGGTCAGGGATGTCAGGCCCCGGCAATAACCAAGTAATGGGTAGACTGTGGGGAAAATGGTAAAAACTGCAGTTTTTCAGGCAGATACAATCTGTGAAAGCAGTATGTATGTCAACCTCTTACAGAACTAGGCTGCTTTGAATAAATGTCTTACCACGCCATTTTAGCAGTTCTGTTTCCAAAGTAGACACCTAATAGAAAGTCAAACCCATTGTGCAGGGTTTTCCCCAAATTACGCAAGAGTAAGTATTCAAAGAGGATGAAACGGAGCATTGCTAACCGATTAGTAATTGGTGTATTAAATTCTGAAGTCTTTTGCAATGTAATAGTTAAAATCACTGGTACAGAATGAAATGCAAGTTTTGTTGGATTAACTATCCTGTAATTCATGGTCTATATTTAAAGGTATACTCATGGTGAAAATTTACTGAATTGTATGTACTTTTTCAAAAAGCAGTATGAGAAAATATTGTGCAAATGACATTAGACCATGTTAATCTTGTAACTGGAACCAACACTTTCAAACCCCTTTTTCTTAAGCTTCTAATCAGATACTTTAAAGACATATTCATCTATAGATAGACACATATCACCACAAGAAATCACAGAAAGTGCAAGTGATTACTATCTGAAAAACTTACCACAAAACACTCTATGAAAAGCAATGCGTGACATGAAGGTCTGATTTGCATGTCTATTTCTACCCTGATTGATAGCAGCCACCTCACAAGCCTTTTTTGCTTTTGCAGAAATTTCTCAATAGGCTGTTAAATATCCACGGTAGACTTGAAAAAAGAGAGCCATCCTCATCTGAGCAAGAGGGGAATGTTAAATATGATAAATAAACTGGATTTATCATCTTTCAGATTTACACTGTTATATACACAAAAGGTATTTTTATCTGAAAAAAAAGAAAACATAAAAGGGGGAGGGGGGAAGGTTTCTCCAAACTGCATTTTGTAGAAGACTCTATAGATGACTGGAAAACTAATATTATTTGAGTCTCACAAGCACTAGAAAAGTTTCAATACTTAAGAGATTCTTAATCTGGTTTTGCTAACATTGTAATTAGAAAGTAATGGCAAACAGCTGAGATGAAATATTTGTCAGAGATCCAGGTTTGCTTATCTTTTCTAAGGTTTAAAAAAAACCTACGTTCTGGGGAAAAGAGGGGAGATGGAAACTAAAATTACTCACTTCTACCAGTCTGTCCCAATTTCTCTACATACAAACACTCATAAAGGAGGAAGAAAGGGCACAGACCAAGTTTTACTCCTTAAGCCTAATCTCTGTCATTCAAGTTTGCAGAAAAGCATCTGTCCATCAAAGTTTCTTTAGAAAATATATAAGCTTAGGTCTGCAATTACCTGGTAGAAATGCCTATTCAGCTTTAAACCTCTCCTTAGACGCCATTAAGGCAATTGTATCTCTCTGGCTAGGACAGTCTGTAGCTCGGAATGGGGACAAAACAAAGGGCACAGACTTATGACCTGTAAAGACTTGCTACGCTGTGTCAAATTGGTTTAATTCCCATAGAAGGTTTGAGTTTCTGCTCCGTTTTGATGTTTGCACATAAACTAAACTATTTGGAGTTGCATACCTTCAACCTTTTGCCGTAATCCCAAAATAAAAGCTAGTTTATTACAATCTGAATAGCAGTACATTGCAACATCATCCTAATACCCTTACATTTGAGCCAAATTTTTCAGATGGTTTGCACAGTTATAAAAGACTGATTCCAAAGCAAATTTATTCACGCAGAGCGAGAGCAGAAGTACTGGCCAAAAAACCGAACCTGAGCCCAGTGCCTTCATCACAGCAGCTCAGTGTTGAGGTGCTACTTGCGGACGGAGGGAGAGGAGCACCCGTGCCCCTTGCACCCCTGCAGCTGGAGCCCCGGCTTCCCCCGCCCTGCAGCCCCACGCGCCCCAGCACTGATCTTGTCCCACGGAGGGCTGCACGGGGTTCTGCAGCCTGCAGGAAGGGTAACCCCCCCGTATAAGGTTTCTCCCTTTATCTCGCATGACACCGCGAACATTTGACCTCTTCTGGTCTGCAAATGTTTCCAAAAATCCATGAGATTTGGGCTCTATAGCTCGCATTTGTTTCATGTGACAAATACATGTGATATATTTATACACACTATCGGGGAAGAATTTAGTAAACCCGCTGTTTTGAGGTACTAGAGACCAGACACTTCTAAGACAACATGACTTTTTCTACAAAGCCTGTACATTTAAAAACCCCACTACTTCTTCTGCCAAAATCATTACATTAAGGAAGGTAAAAGATGGATGATGATTTTAAAACAAAGATCAGACAACAACACGGTGAAGAAGTCCATATTTTAAGCTCGGGGTATTCTGCGTGTATATGCAAAACAATAATTATTACCAAAGAATACTAATAAATTCATCATAAGCCAAAGCAGAAATTAGCTACCTTCAATGCTCTGCGGACCAACTAGATTCATAGCCTGGTGCGCTGGATATTCGACCCGGGGTCTGGCAATGCCCAGTTGCTCCATAACCCCATGGAGGAGCCTCTGAACGTCTGCTTCAGAAACTCTGTCAGGGGTCCTAGGGCTGTGGCTAAAAGCTGAAGCCAATCCGAATGCCAGCAGAAACAGCATGTTACAAAACAAGGTAGTTGTCATTCTGGTAGCCACTTGTATCCTGTGAAAAACAAAGGAATTTGATTATAAATGATAGTGGAGAAAAAGCCCAGTACGCACGCTAGAAATAACTTCTGATCTTACTACTGCACACCACAGTTTACTACCACAGCTTCTAGGGGCAGCTGAGAACTTGGGGGGGGGGGGGGGGGAATAGGGTGGATAGGTTCTTCTCTTCTAAAAAAAATATTAAGTAGCAAACTGCAGAAATCAATTTTCTGATTTGCATTTGCCCATAACATTCATTAACAGTCACTACAAACAAAATGGACCCGCTGCTTAAATTAATGAGAGAATACGCTTCCCCTCCCCCTCTACGTTTATTATGCTGTTTTATAAAGCTCTGGGCTAAAAGCAAAGCATTCCTCATCCAGGAATTGTATTTCCAAGCTCTAGTCTTGCACCGCCTGCAAAATGAATCACTAGAAACTGCTGAACGACCTCTATATTTATTTGTACCTTAAGACACGAGGCTTCCTACTCCACACGCATCATCATCCCCACCTGAAGCAAACAGGTTTCATTTATTTCCTTGAATACCTTCCACTAAATGGCAGCACAGCGTAGTTTAATTAGGAAAAAAAAACCCCAACCCAACAAGCACCACTTACTGTCCTCTGAGATGCTGAATTTGAATCAGAACGCTTGTTTCTCAAAGCTCCTTTCCCCCTCACATCACAGAGTAAGTAAAATGCCTTCCAATCCCCTAAACAAATAAAAAACCCCTCAAATCCCTCCTGTCTTCCTTAAAACACACGCAGTTGCCTGATTTCTCCACGCCAGACGTTTAAAGATGCTCCACTGCTCCAACCGCCCCGCGCAAGACACCTGAAAACGTCTCTGAGGCAAAAATNCTTCCCCACCCCCCGCACCCGAGCCGGGCCCCGCCAGCTTCTCGCAGGTACCTGCCGCGGCCGTGTGCTTCCTGCCTGGACTTGTCCGGCTGAGATGACCCAAAACTTGGGGAAATATTCAAGATCTCCCCTTTTCAGCTAAACACAACAGTCTAAAAATAACCTGAAGGTTGTTGGTGGATTAACGGTTACAGAAATAAGACAGTACCTATTCCCAGGATTGTGTCTCTCTTCCCGCTGCGATTTCTCTCCCCGGAATAATATGCTCAGGGGTTTACTTATGGAGCGACAGCGTTACCTCACTGCAGGTTTACCGGGTAACAACATGGCAACCACCGCTAAGCACTTGCAGGTAAAGGTCTCCAGGTTAAGGAAATCTATATACATCATCCATAGCAAAGGTTAACAAAAAGACAACTATAAAAGGATCTTGCTAAATGAAGTCTATCATTTAATAGCACTTGGCAAAACAGTAATTTCCAAAAGCTATTTTATGTAACGTCTTCACTGCTGCTGACGTGAATGAGACATGTTCCAGTTTAGGATAACTATCTACAGAAAAGCTCCCAGATTGTACCCCATAAACCGCAAGATCCAGCAGCTACATTTCAAATGTAGATTACTCTCTCTTTTTGCCGGTCTCTAGCACATTATAGACATCTGTAATTGCAGGATTAAGCAGTAAGGACATCTGTTGGGCATCTAGCATTTCTCATCTTTCTCCAAAAGACAATCAACTTCATGTAAACAGATGTGTGCCTAAACAGTTCTGTAGAACCTCTAAAAAACACAGCCTACAACTCTGGCAGTCTTTCCTGGTGTTTAGGGTTTTATTTGTCAGGCCCCTACCAAAATCTCTCTTTCTGACACTGAAGTGTACTGGTTCAAGACCAGCTTGCATCAATAATCAAAAACAGTTTACTGCTCCGTCCATGACACATTGTCAAAGGTACATTAGCATTCAAATGATTTGGTACACATTAACAGAAAAAATCTCAAGTCTTGCTCTTTCAAACACAAATCGATGCGACAGCTCACCATTATGGAAGGAGCCAGATCTCATTTTCTTCCTTGCGATATTGCCTGTATCTCCTGCTGTCCTATTTCCATCTGCCTCCTCCTTGCGTCAGCTATGACAGCAGGCAGTTGCTTTACTTACCTCGGTGAAACAATACAAAACGTAGTGCCCACATTCCACCTACTGAGGGATCTGCCAGCACCAGCTGAAAGCAGAGGGTAGGAGCACGTAGCTGAGAGCAGGGAGAAGCAGCTTCCTCTTTGGATGGTGAGCTGTTGTGTCGGCTCCCTTATTTCATGAAACTGAAGCTTCCAATACCTAACCACAACACCAAGCAATCCTGTTAAGATCCTCTCAAGGCCGATTCCCTAATGTTAGATCTTAGCAGTAATGTAGCAAAAACGAGGCAGTTCAGCTGGGCTGATGGGGGCAGGAGGTCTCCACCAGACCACCGAGCTGCACCAATTCAGCCAGTAGTGTGGGGAAGGAGGTAGGGAACAGAAAGCAAGCAGAACTATTCCTTTCATTAACATATCACTCAAGAAGTTTAGAAGTCTAGTCCTGCTAAATTATGTTGCACCATGCCATTGGCTAGTTGTGAGAGTTACCAATGCGTATCTAAGATGAACAAAAAGGATAGTCAGAACAGAATCACTTCTCACTTCAGTATTTTGAGACTTACTCATCTTTGATGTCCACAGTCTGCGTATGACAACATAATCTAAGTTTCTAAGTCATTATAAAAGCACAGGCTCAGAAAAGGGACAAAATGAATGGTTTTATTAAAACCAAAAGTATCCAGTGCTTTCAGCTCTTACGTTTTGCCAATAAGCAATTCGCACATACAGAAAGCTAATGAACAATTTCAAGTGTTTACTCTTAAATAATTTTACAACTGATGACAGACAAACAGCTTTAATTCCAAAAGATGTAAACATTTGCTTGTGCAAATCAACTTTTAACACGCTATGGCTTCTTACATTCGTCTCTTGCAATATTACCAGCATCTAAAACCTGCTTCTGCACCATCTAGTTAACACTATACTATTGCTCTAAAAATAAGTTAAACCCACCCTTTCTTATTAAAAGATTTTACTGCTCACAACTGAAAATACTTGGTACCTATTACAGAACACATTGCTGGATGAAGTTTTAAGACTTTTCACTTCTTGAATAAACTGCACATTTATTTTCCGTGTGTTCCAATAATTCTCCAGTGTGTGTGTACACATGTCAAAATACAGTTCATTTACCTACTCAACAAGGAAAATTGTCTCAAATTAAGTAAAATAAGTAGAGCTGGTGTAAGGTCCAACTTAAGTATCAAAGTAGTGCTACAATACACTTAAAACTAAGTAAATAAATTTAACTACCAATACTCAGCATTAAGACATTTCCTTTCAAATGTCTTTTAGTTTTAAATGTCTGAGAATTTTTTTTTTTTTTTTTTTTTTTTAAACTTGGTACTTAGTCTAACTACCGCAAAAATTGTTTGGGGAGGTGCAGCATGTGTTTAGAAGCTGAAGTAATCAAATATGAGATCTAACACAAGCATTTGTAAAAACAGGTTATTTTTGTTTTAGAAGTCAAATTCGTTTGGATGAACTGACAAGCATTTACAGGAGTTTCGGTAAATAAAGAAGCCCTCAACATAAAACAAATTATTTGTACAAGTCCATGACTCATACAGTTAAAAAAATAAATCAAAAATACAAGTAATTAGAGCTAAAAAAAATAATCATACAAATTTAGATTTTCCAAAGGTTAACCAAGTTACAATAAGCCCATTTAGCCATCATATTTGATCTTATAAGTCTACTGGTTTTGCAGTTGGTAGCAGTTTCACTTTAGATATTGGATTCTTTGGAGAGCCTCTATAACGAATTCTTTCTTTTCCTGAAGCCCTTCTTGTAACTGAAGATTTTTCTGGGGCAGTACCTGGAATATTTATATTTGCATTAACTTTTAAACCGGATTTCAGTGTTTCATGATTGGTTAGATCTTCTAGAACAGACTTTGATGAATGAACAGTTGCTTTCTGTTCGTGGATTCCAGCAGTTCTGACAGAAACATCAGGCTTGTCTGACAGATTTAATGGCCTACAACATGATTTGGATGTTAATTCTAGCTGCTTGTGAGATACAGAAACTTGGTCATATGTACTTTCACTCCTGAGTGGCAAAGCCATGGAATTCTTTGAGGGCTTTTCTGTGCAGAAAAGTGCAGAATCACAGCTCAAAGATTTAACCAGCGGTGAACCAACATCACTTGCTTTAAGCAGCTGAGAGCTTACAGATCGTCTGTTAGCCTCCAATAAGGAATTAATTCTTCTTACAGACTGCCTAACAGGAGTACGTTGAAACTTAAGAGGTAGTTTAGTTTTGCTTATAGAACTTGGATCGTTTAATGAAAGCTTGTTGAACCATTGTATGTGGTCAGAAACCTTTCCATGGTCAGAAACAGTTGATGTTTTAGTTAAAGTTTTATCAGAATTTTCAGCTTGCAGGTATTGATTGCCTACTTCATTTTGTGATTTAGGCAACTGCGAAGTAGGAAGCTGTCCTGCCACAGAAAGTTTAGCGGTATGCTCTTCCAAATTACAGCATTTTACCATACAGTTTCCAGCTGTTCGTGAGTGCATTAATTCAATTTCCTCTTTTCTCCTGGAGGAATCTGATTTGTTTAAGTCATCTTTTAATAAACTGTTCTGAACAGTCAACTTGTCTTCCCTGGATAGTACTTGAGGCACAGGAAGTTCTGTTACATTTTTTATATCTTGTTTTGGGATCTGAAGTTCAATCTCAATAGAAGTTTTGAAGTTTCTTTTCTCCAAAAGTTTAATTTCATCTTGTTTTGATTGTTGTTTATCATTAGCATAAGATTGATTTAATTGGTGCAACACCTCTCTGGATTTTGTATTTGCTAGATTTTCAGAAACTTCCTCGGCTAACAATTCTTTCGCCGGACTGAGCCCTGTGAAACACACAGTTTCATTTAATGTTTCACCTGCTACATCTGAGAAGGAAGATTTTGTATCACCTATCAAATTGTGAAGATTACTTCCAGATGCAGAGAAGGCTTGCTTAACTTTCAGTAATGTTTCTGCAGTTGAATTACTTTCCTCTTCACAAAGCAAAAGTTCTAAGCTCTTGTCTTGTTTGTTTACAGTTGTGGATTTGAATTCATCTGGAACAACGGGTGGCTTTCCAGATATCAAAACGGGTTCTGAAGAACCGATTCCCATTTCAGGATGTCCTGGCAGAATTTCCTCATTCCTGCTGGTTGCCTGAGAATATGTAAAAGCGGGACTATTCCATGACATTTGGTGAACTGCTTTACCCAGACATTTTGGTGTTAGCAAGTTTTCTTCCGACTTGCTCACGTTCTTTGAACCTTAAAATAAATATCACAGTGTTTAAGAATAATATCTTGTGATTTTCATGATCATTATAGGCAAAATTTTTGCTAAAAACTCCTAACTATCAAAGCAGCACTGAATTTAAAGATGCCATTACTCCCTTGAGTTTCAGAGATGTGAAAAAAAGGTCGTAATATTAAGAACTGAAATCACGCATTTCATCTTGCTTAACTAACAAAAGAGAACTACTAAAATACACTAGAAACACAACAAGCCTGTCCTAAAGTGATTCTTTTTTGCCAGGAGCCACTAACATTCAAGTAACTTTTATCCTACCTAGCTAGAAGCACTTTTAACCTGATTGCTTTTATACCTTTATCCAGAAAGTTACTTTTGCTTTACAAAAGCAAAAGTTTTCCCCATCTAATATAGATACTTACCTTTCTTAGGGAATTTTTCATTGACGCATGGGCTGAAGAGTAAGTCTCTTTTTGCACATTCAGTTCTGCTTTCCAAACCTTGTTGACTCGCAAGACGCCTTCCAATATTTTCAGATCTGTTACCAACCGCATATCCTGATACAATATTCTTGAACAAACAAAAGGTGTTAATTGCTTTCATATAAGCTTTTAATTTGGAATCTTATTTACAGAGGAACCTCCAGGAAAAGGCTACGCAAATCAGCCACAGCAGCCTTTTCTTGGCCACACTTCATCCCCCCTTCGATTCTCTGTAGTCCTAGTAGGGAGGGAACAACCCACCTGCAGTAAGGTAGGCTTAACCACACTCTGAACATAGTGATTCTGTGCATAGTTCCTGAAATTCTGATATTACAGAGCTTATGAGACCTACTGATCACAAGTGTGGTGGGTTGACCCCAGCTGGCATGTAAGCTCCCATCCAGATGCTTGCTCACTCTCCCCACTCCCCAGCAAGATGAGGGAGAGAACTGGAAAGGCAAAAGGAGGAGGGGGAACAAAAAAAACCAAACCCAAACCCACAAGTGATGTAAAAGCAACCATTCACGATAAGTAGACCAATGCCCAGCCAGCCCCTGAGCAGTGGCTACTTTGCAAAAACTCCCCCCGTCCCAGTTTTATTGGTGAGCATGACATTGCATGGTATGGAATAGTTCCTTGGCCAATTTAGGTCAGCTGTCCCCTCCCCCAGCCTCTTGCCCCATCCCAGTCGAACCTAGTACAAGCTAGGAAAATAAACCTTCGTGCTATGAAAATAAACCTAGGGCTTCTTGTACTTGATAGCAGTTCCAGTTATGCTGTAGTCCTCCATTACCAAATAAGTCCTTCCTGCTACTGAAAAGCAGTGCCCAAAACTTAAGATTAAAATTTGCACAGTAACAAGAAGACTGGGTTAGGAGCAGAATACTTACCATTTCTCTGTTGTTTTTCCCCAAACCAAACTTCAAGCGTAATGACCTACGAACCATTTCTTTTCGGCTAATCTTTGGAGAAAAACAACCTGTCTTTCCTGATTCAGCCCTAGGAGGACAGAGGGGAAGAAGTTACACATGAAAAACTCTTCAGGAGGGCAATGAAAACATCCTACACTTATTTATAGTTATTTCCTGTAGTTTTACTTCTTCTATTGCCTTCTTGCCAAGCTTTTTTAATTTAGGCACAGGAGGCTACTACATCAGATCTTACTTTGTTTTGAGCTCCATTTGCCACATTGGAAGATCTGGTGATTTTAAGATCACTGTAAGAATTTAGTATGTTTTGAAGACCAAAAAAGATAATTTTAAAGACAGATTGAGATTCTACACATCATTAGTCAAGACCTACCTTTCCAGTTTATCTTTAATTTCTGAGAGTTAAGGCAAATTACCTGTATAATTTTTTGCTTGCATGTCTTTTACTTCTTCTGTTCCCTGTACTAGACAGATGATTTTCACCACCAGTTGAAGGAGAAAGTGAGGTTTGCGATGACTCAAGAGACACGCAAGGGCTTGCTTCAAACTGAACTACAGGAACAGAGTCATATTTACACGATCTTAAAATAGTCACATTTTTTCAGATAAAGACTTAACAGTTAATACAACAAAGAATAAGTTTTTAAATAGCACAGATTTGTTTGCTTATTTTGTGGAGTGCTGGCTTGAAATTACTTTGACTTCCGCTTTTATTTAATATTAAATTAAGCTGTTGCTTGTAGCATCAATAGCAGTGGCTGTATTGCAATTAATTGCATGCTACTGATATCACCACCTCAAATAAGTTTCCACACTGCTATCATCAGATCAGTTCCTCAAATTGAAGAGCTTAATAAGAAAAATCAGATTCAGTCTAATTCTGCACATTTGCAGTGTGCTTTTTTTACGTACCTAGCCAGAACAATAAATGAAAGAGTTGCTATTCTACTACTTAACTTTTTTATGAAACAGATGCATTACTACTATCTTTAGAAAATGTCATAGCTTTGGTTTGCTTATCCATAGACACAAGAATTTCATGGTAAGCATGAAATGATCTAATAAACAAGAGCCAGAATTTTTATACCACTCAACTGAGGGGGAAAAAACCAAACCAACCAAACAAAAACATCTTCAGGCAAAACAAACAGAGCAAAAAGAAATTTCTAAATTGGCTAGCTTCAGATGGCAGGACATTAAGGAACCAAAACAAAAATAAAATAGGATTTGCAGAAGAGCCTGACAGTTAGAAGCACTCTAGTAGAATGAAGTGGTATTAAAGCATTGTCAAACAAAAGTAAAACTTTTTTTATAGAATTTTGAGATTATTTAGCATCTCGAGAAAACAAGAGGTGATTGGATTCAAGAAAGAACCTTTATAACAGCAACAATTACATTTCACATAGAGGTAAAAACAGAAGAAGGTTACAAGTTTCAGAAGTTTGGAAGCATAGGCAGACTTCATGGATTCGTGTGCTAAGACAGAAACATGAGTATAGCCTAGATGATACAGAGGGACTGAAAAAGAGAAAAGGACATCAGGATTGCAGATGAGAGATTAATGGAGCAGAAAACAAGAAACAGAATTTTGCTCTTGCTCAGTCGATGTAACATGACAGTCACTGATGAACATAGACTAAGACAGGAAATTAGTGCAAGGAACACTCTTAAGTGAAGATTATCAATGACTGCCTAACAAGAACAAAAGAATCTTCATTTAAATTAAAAGCCATGACCAACCACTTCAAGCAGGAAGAAAAAAAAAAAAACAAAACAAAACAAAAGAGGGCACTGTACCTGATGCTGGTGTGGAGCTGCTGTTAAAAATGCTACTTGGTAACAATTCAAAAGCAAAACTATGCTTAAAAGATCGTCTCTTCTTGCTGGACAAGCCCTGAGAGCAAT
The DNA here is from genome assembly GCA_013397275.1 of Burhinus bistriatus. NCBI lineage: Eukaryota > Metazoa > Chordata > Aves > Charadriiformes > Burhinidae > Burhinus > Burhinus bistriatus. The sequence continues at coordinate 135,356 of VYXH01008450.1, read as the reverse complement.
CAGTTGGAAGTTTACGTTTGGTACTTGGAGTAAGAACCACCGGAGTCACTGATGACAGAACTGAAATAAAGAAAATCAAATTTGCAGCAACAGCTTAAAAGATTGAGAGTCTACTAAAATATGAACAGTTGCTTTGTTTTTTTGAAACTCTGAAAGAAAATTGTTGCAAAAGCTTAGCCAAAGTACATGCATTTTGAACAGGCAAAGCAACCAGTATAGCTTAGGGTTTGTTTTTTTATTTTGTTGGGTTTTTTTTCACAAGTTACCAGAAAGGAAAATCCAAAACCACACATTAATAATATAGGTATTAGGAGGTGAAAAAAAAAAAAGTATAGTCCACTTCTGTAAGTTTAAGAGACAAAGTAAGAGTGAAAGAACTTCAGCCTTTGCAAATTCATTCCCAAGATAAAATGCTGCGCTACTGCACTGAAGCCTTAGTGTGCATTAGATAAAAAGCGCAAGTTCAGTTATGCAATCCTAGAACTGCACAGCCCACTGCGGCAGTGATCGTAGCTGCTCCAAGAACCACAGTAAATGCAGTATCCTCAATAAATATGTATCTATATTCAAAGTTTTAAACAATTTAAACGTAATCACTTATCTTCAACGAAGTTCTAGTTCTTCAGTTAAAAAAATTTGAGGAATATAGTTGACAAATCCAGAAGATACTGCATGGGCTTTATTTAGTACAAATACACCAATACCTACCGCTTCTGTCTTGTTGAGGTGTAGTGGAGGGTGTTCTGTTAGATTTAAATTTATTCAATGCTCCACTAACAATATCTGAAATGCAAGACACACCGAGCAATCAAATTTAAATATGAAGTTTGTCTTGCTCTATTTTCAACTTGTATTCTTTCAGACAGAAATAAAGCAAATAAGTTTAAATGGTGTTTTATGTAAAGAAAACTATAGTGCAGATCTTCTCACCAACGTAGTTTTTGTTGCTTTCATGATAGCTGAAAAATTCTGTTTTCCTTTAAAAAAAAAAAATCATGCACAGAAATTTCTTGTAGAAAATTCTACTGGTCATTATAAAATTACATGCCTTCTGATTTCCTGTAGGCAAACCTAGACGGTATCCGTTGAAGTCTTTCTCACAGAAAGTCTCACAGACATTGTCTTGAAGCTGAAAAGCTCTTACAGCTTTGAAGTTAGGCCCAATAGAAGTATGAAATTTTGGTCTTACAAAGAAATAACGTAAAACTTTTCTGTGAACACACATATACTATGTGTTATTGTTTTGTACTGTTGGGATTTTTTTTTTCTTTTTAAGGCAAAATTAAACCCAGCAGAGTATATGCATGAAGTTTTACTGCTTTTCCTGCTTTTGAAAGTGTAAAATTCAAGTATTTTTAATTGCTATTGCAACCTACAGTTGTATTTCCATGTATTCATAGAAAAGCTTAGAAAACTACAAGCCTGCAGTACTTCTCTTATGGTGTCTGGTAGATACCAGGTAGTTTTTAAAAACTCATCTTTGAAAATAGATAAAGTGTAGCAATACTATGTTTTACTGTATCTGGAGAAAGAGTAGAAGCTGCCTACTACCAGAACCTATTCCACAGGATTAACAAATTCTAACTATTTCTCCTCAAAATTTTAACTTTCACAAACATTTACCACTTTGCAACTCCAGGATTATCTTCCTTCTTCAGAGTGGAAAAGTATATTACACAAAAAGACCTCCATGCCTTGGGTAAACATATACAATAATAAAGCCTTAATTCCAGTTGCTGTCAGGTTTACTATTCCAGGTCCATGAACTAAATACATACTTATAATTTTATAGCAATACATACAAGGTCAGTGTTAATAGTGGATTTGAATCAAGTCAAGCATACATATTCCATAGTATTTCCTCAAAGAGAATGCAGAAGAACAGAGAATATACCATTCAATTGTCCATATTTGGCAAAAACCCGCCGACCTATTGAATAGCTAAACTGAAAAAACCCAACCCGAACAGATCCATGACATCAGAGCACAAAGTATCCAATAATATCCAATTCAGAGTTACACTTCAAAACACAAGTTAGTTACTCCAAAACACACATGCCATTTATAGCCTTGCCTTCTCATGACCTGACTTATCAAAGTATGCAGTATCTTTGAGTGTCTAAGTATAATTTCAAAACTAGGAAAAAAAAAAAAAAAAAATCTTTACTTTATCAGTGTTCTGAAGTAGATTCAACAGAAAGCTGGAACATTAATCTGGCTTCACAAATTCGAACACAAGCAAAATAGCTTCTTTGGTAGACAACAGACACACAAGAAATAAACTCAGAGTAAATATACAATAAAGTGATGCGATTACTGAAGCCTTATATAGATTTTGCAAATCAAACCCAACAAATTTCACAGGCATCAATTCTGCTTGTGGAAGAAGCAAGTGCTTAGGATCAGCATACCTGAAGTCTCAAAATAATTCTATTTTACTTGCTGAAACTTTCACACAACATACCTACCCCCAACACTTCGATGCCTTCTCCTCTTACATTCACTGGGAGATTCATTTTCACTGTCTTCGTGGCCCCACAGTGGTGGAGTAGATTGAAAGGTATCTACACCTAACATTGCAGGAATCTTTTCCAAGATAAATTCCGGTACTTGTCCTGAATTAGTTGAGAAATTTTTTTTGAAGTTATTTAAAAAGTTGAAAAGAAAAGGTGTATACAAGTATGTGCAACAAGACATTTTGATAAACATTTATCACCTTACCAATTTCTGCTGCATGATCAATAAGTGTTTGTACAACAGCGGCTTGCAAGCGAATTTTTTTTTCTGTACTGGCTGACATCTTTTCATTTTCATTCGAGTGCAAGAGGTTGGGTGCAAAAATCACTGCCAGATTACTGCTATCCATTCTGTTTTCATTGGATCTTAACAAGAAAAGGTGGGGTTTTTTGTTTGTTTGGTTGGTTTTTTACACAAATTATCAGTACATAAGCAGTGGAGAGAGAAAAAGAAACAAGTAAGACAAACGCAGTTGGAAAAAAAATAAAATACAGAGTCATTCATCTGACTGCTGACATACTCATTAATGTGTAGACTTATGCACCCCAGGCTAGGTAACTGCGTAACTACGTTATTGAAATCAAGAGGTTATAGACCCTAGTCAGTTTTGGGAAATGCAAGTTATCAGTTAGATTATGTTAGTTTTATCAGTCACTCCTTTTGCTTTCCAAAGAGGAATGAGGAATACAGCTATGAAAGTATGGAACAAAGTCAAGTCTCCAGCAAAATAAGGTTTCATAAAGAAAACACTTTGGATTTATGAAAAAAAAAAGACCATGACTGAATTCTAGTGAACAACTGCAGATAAGAAAGTTTAAAGTCACAAACCACTCATAGAAAGTTACAGCAGTTGCCTGGGAAGAGAATTCGTTAAAGGAATTGTGAGTTGTTTACAAGCACTCTCTTTACACTGACCTTAGGGACACAGTTCTCAGAAAGTTGAAAAAGTATCTCAAAGCTTCAATTGTTCTGTTGGCCATCAAACATGACAGCAATACAGTTGCAGTTTTCTTCTCATTTCCTAGCTGCTGAGCTTTGAAAAGGCCTTCCTGCAGGTGAGGTGGAAGGATGGGTTCTGGCAGCTCTCTAAAGAACTGTTTAAGAAGCCCTGCAACATCACATGGCAGTGCAGATGAGAGGCAGTTTTCACCTCGATCCAGTTTACTCTGAAATTGATCACAAGAAACATGATTTGAAGTCTTCAACATACCATTAGATTTCTAAATTTAGGCATTAATTCTCTATTCCGTATCAGAAAAGACAGTCACATCTTCCCCATATTTAGTTTCAGCCTTGTCAGGTTTTACCTCACTACAGTATCTATAAAAAGACACAGTTGATGTTGTCAGACCACATGTGTTAATTTACAGGTTTCCCATGCACACATCCTTCTGGGAGAACACTGCTAAACAAAAATCCTCACAGTATCAGTCTGCATAGCTGCTAACAAGTTTGTTCAGTCACAAGCGTATTCTCACCATCTGGAAAGCTCAAAAACTTCCCAGAAAAAAAAACCAACTAAACCCAACGACCAGAAAAAAACAACAACCCAACCACCCACCACCAAAAGCTGAAGTTTGCCAGTTTCTGGACTAGATCTCTCGTTTCTAAAGCATGTAATGTTACCAATCAACTTCCCATATTGCAACTCAAATATGACTGAAGAGTCCAAAAACTAAAACACGCAGATGATCAAGTGAAATGCAGCTTATTAGAAAAAATAAAGAGACTTTAGAGAATACCTTTAAGGCTTTTAAACGAACAAGAGATCCAGACTTTCTGAAGAGTCCCTCGGTATGAACATGTTCTTCCAAATATTCACAAGTATCAACAAGAAAGCTGAGGAAAGAATAGCAACACAATTCTGACATTAAGAACAACGCTTGTTTTTTCAAAAAAAACTATTTAATCATAAATAGATAAAACTTAATATATAGGATAGCTTTCCCCAATTACAAGAAATATAAAGAAATACAACTGAATGACAGCTGTGGCTCTGAATTCCCCATCTAACTTCTGCATCCCTCCTTCCCCAGCTGAAGTTATTCTTATATCCCCCATAAGCTTCAGCAGGCCCGCAATAAATATTATATTCCCTCTTCTAACAAGAGTTCAATACTATACAGACAGCAAAGTAAGTGTAAATCTAAATATACAACATTAATTTACCTTGGAACATAACCATATTCTGGCACAAGTGATTGTGGTAACGCATGAAAAGATACTCCAAAGATTTTACCCTAAAATACAAAATTCAGTTAATGTTATTCAAAAGTTGACAGGATTACCAACTGCATATTACAGAAAAGCATGTATTCCACAAAGTACAAACAGAAGGCTAATCAAGACAAAAAACAAGGTATTTCAGGTAAGACAGATAAGAGGTATTGTCAGGAAAAGCACTATCATCTCTAGATATCTGAGCCACTGCTGATTGTAGTTCCAGGTAACACCCTAGATTACTGTGAAGGAATAGAAAGGTTTTCCGCAGTATGTTTTATACTTTTTATTTTACAAGGAGTCAGTTTTCCTATAAGGCCTCCAAATCAGTAAGGATATTAAACAGACTGTTCTGGAATCTTATCTTATTTTTTCAAATTGACTAAATCCCTTTTAAATTTTTCTTAAAATGAACACAGCACATTTGAAATAACTTTTTTTTTAAGTAACTTTTTCTTCATCTGAGGCACTAAAGATTGCTGTTTCAGGGAGGATTAAACTCAACAGAATAGTCCAGAAAACTGTTCTGAACTCTCATATTTTGCATTTCTATTTAAGAAACTGTTATAACTCTATTGCCTTATAGCAAGACATCAGAGTATCTGTTACGTATTAGAAAACAAGCAATTACTTCAGTCACTACTACTGATGCTCACCTACAGCGTTTTTTAAGAAATGTTTATCTGAGGTTACTGCACAGCTGTTTCAGTTATAAAAGCCCACATTTCAATGCAACAACTTGCACTTTTATTTCTTTGCCTCACTTCTTTCCTATTTATATTTACAGAACATGCAAGCCAGTCCCTCCGCCAACCAAAAGAGGATTGGGATCATACCCAACTTGTTATCAGAGATCAATGCAAACTCTCGGTCATTTATACCTGAAATTCAAAGTGCTGACCATCTTGGGAATACAGTTAATCAGTAACTAACCCATTAGGCCTATCTGTCCAACAGAAAACAAGCGTAACATGATAAGAGAAGCAACACATTTGTCATTGTATTCCAGGTTGTTACGGAAAGTACAAAAAGAAAATTCCAAGATATAATGTTTTTCTGTATTTACAAGATTATGTAATAGAGAATTTTTCCAGTGGCTTGTAATTCAACATTTAAAATTCATAACTGATATGCTCATTTTACTAGGTTTTGTTTGAAATACCGTACATTGTGATTTAAGTTCTTAAAAATAAAGTTATGTCTGGTCCCTTACAATAGAAATAGAATGCCCCCTGGCAAAAACATGTTATTCTATACCATTTCCTACCTTGATCCGTTGTTAATTAAATACACATTTTCTTCCTTGTATAAAATTTAAGCACTAAAGACAACTATATAGACATCCTTTATTATGACACACATCTATTATTCACACTTCTTATTACTATCCCTTTAAATGGGGAAATAAGTCTAGAACCAGATGTTTGATATTGACAAGGGGGACGAAACTAATTCTAACTTTACTTTTGCCCTCTCCATTTCCAAACAACCCAACTCATGCATGTGTTTTCGCAACATCTTTGTCTCATATTGACCAAGAGTTACTACAGCATTTTGTAATATATTCTCAGCCTTACAGAAAGCTCATTCTGAGAATGCTCAGTTCTGTGCCATCAGTTGCACAGGGATCTTGTTTAGGACTTGATAGGGGTCCATGCTTTATAAATTAGAGTCTGCCAAAGATCAGTGTTCTGAAACATGCTTCAATGATATATAAACTGGCATCCATTATGATACTTCAGCTTTAAATAAGAGTCCCAAGACATTTTTCCTTCAACAAATTCAAAGTAGATATTTAAGATAACAGGCCAGATTTAATTCCTCAGAGCACAGGCAAATCAAGGCCAGCTCTATCTGTACCAAAATACTCATAGTCATGTCTTACACTATGAAACCATGCAAATAAAGCCCTTCAAACCAAATATCTAAGGAATCGAGTAAAATAAAAGACATGAAGCTTTTAGAAACTAGACAGTAGCGATATATTCCAAGAAATAATACAATGACTAAGATTTAAATTCCAAGCACAGTAAAGTATAAAAAGCTCTTGCATAGACCAGAGGCATGCACGCATGTTTGAGAGAGTATCAACTTCGTTAAGGGAAAGAGGAAGGCATTTCGTTCACCATCTGGTCTGCCTTGCAACATTCAGGTCCTAAACGAGCGGGGGGAACTCAGCATCACTAAACCATTATCTTACTAAATCACAACACTGTCCTGATGACCGTCTGGAGCACTTGCTCGCTGAGGAAAAGGGGGGAAAACCGCCTTTCCCCCGTGGCAGGGATTAAGACGTTTCCCCACGAGGGGAGGTTATGCCCTGCCAGGGGCTAGCAGGGGCTAGAGCGCTACGCTAACGGCATTGGTACCAGAGTCGGCGGCCACCCGGCCCCACCGGGGGCGGAAGACCGGCTCCCGGGCCTGTGTAAGCCTTGCTCCCACAGCGGCAGCCGCCGTGCTCCCCCACCCCGCCGCGG
>VYXH01008450.1:80802-124424 GCA_013397275.1 Burhinus bistriatus | reverse complement strand
AAAAAGGTGTTGTGTCCCCCCCCCCCCCCCCCCCCCCAAATTGTCTATGAGTTGACGTGCCAAGCTTTTGGCATTTTAAATAAATTCTAATTTTCAGAGGCTGTCGGTGAAATCCCATCCTGAATTAAGTAAATGGCGTAACTTTCTTTCGTCATCAGGAGGGCCAGGCTTACCCACATCCAACAACTTAGGTATGTTTACATTTTGGGAGAAAAAAAGCCCCATGAGCACCTACATTTAGCATGGTATTTTGTGAATTTTGGAAGCTACTCCAGAAATGAGAGCTTTAAAAAAGAAGTCAAATGTTTACTAATAGTCTCATTTCAGTAACCACTCAGAACAGTCAGTGGTCAAACCAACCAGAAACTCAGCCAGAGGAAGCAGAAACAAGCTACTTCAACGAGCAGAGTAACACCATGAGGAGTACAGAAAACAGACCTCACTCTGAAGTACTGCTCCCTGAACAAACTCGGAACTTGGTGGGAAAGAGTGTCAGCATCCCTCATTCTGGCAATACAAGGGCTTGTTTTGCCTTACTTCAACCAAACAAGCTGAGGGCAGATCATGAAAAAGGAAGGTCATGAGGGTAGAAAGCCAGACCATACCATCCAGGAGAAACTGTGAAAAGCAGCTGCACGAGGGACGTTTACACATTGATGCCCTCCGAGTCTGACTACTAGTACAGTTTATTCTGAACATCCCTACTCATTCTTGCCTCTTCCTGGCTTTCTCTCTTAAGGAGGAATTATTTACTCCAGTTCCCAGTTGTCATCTCTCTGTGCTGTTCAGCCTGTGTTTATGTTAGTTATGTCTCTTTTCCATCTCCCACTCCCTCTGCTGCTTTGTCTTGTGTTCAGTAAACAATTTTGCCCAGGACTGAAAGTGTTGGGGGTGATCAGTCTCATACAACAGTGTCCCTACTTGCAACCATTCAGAATTATGTCAGAAGCAAAACAACCTAGATACTTGGAATACTTTCAATATTTAAAGTTAACTATATCCCCTACCTCTGTCACTAGCTTGATGAAAACTAATTCCAGATCAAGAAAATAGTAAGGAAGAGGATTTAAAGAGTTTTTGAAGTAAGAATATAAAGTTAGAAAGAGTGTTTTCCAAACTGACATTCAACATGAATATCCTCTGAACCATGGTTTGAGGACAGAATAATTCTATTTAACCCACATTTCATTTGGGTTATGAATTTAGTTTCAAGTTACCATCTTGTCACTTAAGGTTTTTGAAGAGACTATTGCAGAAAATTGATACAGCAATCTTAAAACGTTAGTATCAATTGTATAAATTGTTAACTCTATATCTGAGCTTGTTCCATATACAGATTTCTTGGGGACAGATTATCAAAGCTAACTCATTCAAGTTTCAATATTCCACACTAAGAATCACCAGTATTTTGTCTGACATATTCTAAAACTTGATTTTGTGAAAAGTAGTAATTGAAATTTTTTTTTTTTTTTACATTGACTAGTGCTGTAATCAAATAAGTTTTTCTAATGAAATTTTGTGGCAGCTCTCAGAGAACAGCAGTATACAGCATACCTTTCTTCCATTTACTCTGCAAGACCACATGTTTGAAGGAACAGAAGAATCACCATGTGAGGAAAAAGATACCTGCATCTCTAATTTACGTAGGTGAAACTTTGGAAAAACCTGAAGATTTCATAGGCAAATTCCAACATATATAATGCTAGGATCTTCAGTTAGTGACTAAACTTCCATGCTTATTGCACTGAGGAAGCATTTTACTTATTTTTCTTTGGGGCCGGAGACCGTACTTCTGATCCCTTCAAATGCTAATTAGAATAAATCAATTGACTGTGAGCAGGTTTCAAGTTCACTCGATCATCTGGAACTCTGCTAGAAAATAAAGAATCAGAAAATCATGGAATCACGGAATTTTCAGAGTTGCAAGGGACCTCTAGAGATCATCTAGTCCAACTCCCCTGCTGACGCAGAGCACATTACTCAGGACTGCATCCAGGCGGGTCTTGAAAATCTCCAGAGAAGGGGACTCCACAACCTCCCTGGGCAGCCTGTTCCAGTGCTCTCTCACCCTCACCGTAAAGAAGGTTTTTCTTATGTTTGAATGGAACTTCCTATGTTCCAACTTGTGCCCGTTGCCCCTTGTCCTGACGCTGGGAACCACTGAAAAGAGTCTGGCTCCATCCTCCTTCAACCCACCCTTTAGACACTTATAAGCAAGAAAAAGGTCTCCCCTCAGCCTTCTTTCTCCAGGCTAGAGAGTCCCAGCTCTCTCAGCCTTTCCTCATAAGGGAGGTGCTCCAATCCCCCAGTCATCTTTGTTGCCCTATGCTGGACTCTCTCCAGTAGTTCCCTGTCCCACTTGAGCTGGGGAGCCCAGAACTGGACACAGTATTCCAGTTGTGGCCTCACCAGTGCTGAGTAGAGGGGGAGAATGACCTCCCTCGACCTACTGGCCATACTCTTCCCTATGCAGCCCAGGATTCCATTGGTCTTCCTGGCGACAAGGGCACATTGCTGGCTCATGGATAATTTACTATTTTAATGACTGAAAGTAACAAGATTTGTTGATTAGGCTGAGAAATTTGAAAAATTCCTTTTACCACACTAAGAAGAAGGACAATGTTTTTGAAGCCACATACTGTCTTGGAAATCAGCATGTGAAATTTAAAGAGTGCTTCTGATTCAAAGCAGCTTAACTACTGATGATACAACACTGGTCAACTCAACCAATGTAGACACTTTCTGTTGTTAAGCGCTTGATGTTTTCAAGCATGGCTGAAGCTAAAAGTTTGTAATTGACACTGTGCGTGACATTTTGCACTTATAAAACATTTGATTTTATCTTTAACAACACTAGTAGGAAGACTGTTCTCCATTTTCTGGTTTTCTCTCACTTCCAGTTCTTGTGCTTGAGTGGTTGAATGGTCTGAAACTGGCAATTTCCCTGTGATGGAATGATTTAACAACTAGATGTGCAACTTCACCCATTGTTTTCAACCCTAAAGCAAAGAATTTAAATTATGTTAAAAGGGGGTAGCTTTTATACCTGGTATTTTTATTTTAGACTTGAAAAAGAGCCCGAGTGCCTAAAGGCTTATCTGTTTTTTTTCTCCACCTATACCAGTTGGTCTTACAAGAGCTACTATCTACAAATCTGGCCTAAGGATATAGGTAGGGTAATGACAGTTACCCCTGCCACTAGTGTACATAAATGCTTTTGTTTGTTTATATCTTACAGAGATACAAGCTTATTTGGAAATCTGGGTCTTAGCTGCTGCTGCACCTCTTTCTGCCCCAGCAAAGACTGCAGACCTCCCCAGCAAGTTCTCAAGGCATCTATTGCAAGTCTGCTTGTTCTCTAAACACAGGGACGATAGCTTATTCAGTCTCAAGGAAGGTCTTCAGAGCAGAGCAAAATGGTAATTGTTTCCTTTTCAGAGGAAAAATAAAAGAGAGAAAAAAGGGAAGAAGGATGCAGTACCATAGATTTAATGCTGCTATCAGACGAAAAAAAACCCCAAACCATAATAGTTTCCCCTAACCAAGTCAGAATCAAGGGTCTATAGCGGCACTGAGAAGAAAAAAAACATCTCTTCCTCTCATTTTTCACCCTCCATTTTCTTTTTAAATTCTGTTTAATACGAGCTCATTTTTCACCACATCCCTTTCATAAACTTCCTGGTAGGTAAAGGAGAAAGTGATTTTTTTCATCAACTGGCTCCCCCTAATATCTTGTGAATCCTACAACTTAGGGCTAATACTCAGGTAATAGGAATTTTAATTTCCTTTTCTCAACTGTATGTAAGTAGAGACTGCATTTAGAGGACTATGGAATGTTTCTGGTAGGATACTTTAATTTTGAAATAATAAATAGTGAATTCATTGAAGGGTTGGAAATTTTATATCCAAGGCAAAATCCGGGTTTTAAAAAACTGTGTCAAGAATTCAGTTTATTTGTGTAACCACTATTTTAGAATACAATTGTGTGACACTCACTTGAGCTGTAAGGGAAACAAATGCTAGGCTCTATGAAGTTATTATGGAGTTGAGTCACTGAACAATTTTGTCAGTATTTGCTATGTGGAGAAATGATTTCCCATCCACTGTCAGGGAAGAGTGTTGGGTTGTGTATTTTTCTGCTTTTGCGTAAGACTTTCGAGTGTCTTATATCCGTTACATGTGTACCATAGTTCAAGTGATGTGTCTTCCCAGTTCCCACTTCAGTTGGAAAGATACAACGCATTGCCTAGTTAGCTTGAAAAATGAACAAAAGGCAGTATAGTTTTGTGATGGGTTGATCCTGGCTGGACATCAGGTGCCCACCAAAGCTGCTCTATCACTCCCCTCCTCAGCTGGAGAGGGGAGAGAAAATGTAACGAGTCTCGTGGGTCAAGATAAGGACAGGGAGATCACTCGCCAGTTACTGTCATGGGCAAAACAGACTCAACTTGGGAAAATTAATTTAATTTGTTACCAGTCAAATCAGAGTAGGGTATTGAGAAATAAACCCAAATCTTAAAACACCTTCCCCCCACCCCTCCCTTCTTCCCGGGCTCAACTTCACTGCTGATTTTCTCTACTGCCTCGCCCCCAGCGGTGAAGGACGACGGGGAATGGGGGTTGTGGTCAGTTCATCACACATCTCTGCTGCTCCTTCCTCCTCAGAGGGACGACTCCTCACATGCTTCCTCTGCTCCAGCATGGGTCCCTACCACGGGAGACAGTCCTCCACGAACTTCTCCAGCGTGGGTCCTTCCCACGGGCTGCAGTTCTTCACTGCAGGTCCCTTCCATGGGGTGCAATCCTTCAGGAACAGACTGCTCTGGTGTGGGTCCCCCACAGGGTCACAAGTCCTGCCAGCAAACCTGCTCCAGCGTGGGTCCTTCCCACGGGCTGCAGTTCTTCACTGCAGGTCCCTTCCATGGGGTGCAATCCTTCAGGAACAGACTGCTCTGGTGTGGGGTCCTCCACAGGCTGCAGTTGGATATCTGCTCCACCATTAACCTCCATGGGCTGCAGGAGGACAGCCTGCCTCACTGTGGTCTTCACCATGGGCTGCAGGGGAATCTGCTCCAATNAAACCCAAATCTTAAAACACCTTCCCCCCACCCCTCCCTTCTTCCCGGGCTCAACTTCACTGCTGATTTTCTCTACTGCCTCGCCCCCAGCGGTGAAGGACGACGGGGAATGGGGGTTGTGGTCAGTTCATCACACATCTCTGCTGCTCCTTCCTCCTCAGAGGGACGACTCCTCACATGCTTCCTCTGCTCCAGCATGGGTCCCTACCACGGGAGACAGTCCTCCACGAACTTCTCCAGCGTGGGTCCTTCCCACGGGCTGCAGTTCTTCACTGCAGGTCCCTTCCATGGGGTGCAATCCTTCAGGAACAGACTGCTCTGGTGTGGGTCCCCCACAGGGTCACAAGTCCTGCCAGCAAACCTGCTCCAGCGTGGGCTTCTGCCTCCACAAGGTCACAGGTCCTACCAGGAACCTGTTTCAGCGTGGGCTTCCCATGGTGTCACAGCCTCCTTTGAGCATCCACCTGCTCTGGTGTGGGGTCCTCCACAGGCTGCAGTTGGATATCTGCTCCACCATTAACCTCCATGGGCTGCAGGAGGACAGCCTGCCTCACTGTGGTCTTCACCATGGGCTGCAGGGGAATCTGCTCCAATTCCTGGAGCACCTCCTGCCCCTCCTTCTTCACTGACCTTGGTGTCTGCAGAGTTGTTGCTCTCACATATTCTCACTCCTCTCTCTGGCTGCTGTTCCACAGCAGTTTTGTTCCCCTTCTTAACTATGTTATCTCAGAGGTGCTACCACCATTGCTCGGCCTTGGCCAGCAACGGGTCCATCTTGGAGCCGGCTGGCATTGGCTCTATCAAACATGGGGGAAGCTTCTAGCAGCTTCTCACAGAAGCCACCCTTGTAGCCCCCCTGCTACCAAAACTTTGCTATGCAAACCCAATACAGGTTTCTTCACTGGAGAGATACGGTTTTGATTCACTGAAGTCATCATGCTGAGAATGCATTACTGAGACAATGCATTCATTCTGAAGACCTATGTTTGTAGAGTTTTTAAGGGTTAATAAAACTTTCTTGGGAAGAAATAAAAGCTTCAGACTGGTATAATTCTGTACATGGAAAGGAAATTAAGTTTCCTCTTATATTACTCCATGTTTATAGGGTACTTGAGATCAGAAGTGCTTCACAAACTATGTATAGGCCTCAGCTCACCTGCTGGAATCCTTGGTCAGTTGTCAGCACAAAGGCATTGACTTGGGCAGACCCCAAGGCAACAGTTAGATGGGACACTAAACATCATGTCTTGTGTCACAGAACTTGCCACAAATATTCCAGAAGGACAAGATCTTAGTTTTTCATTGTTGCCTTAGCAAATTGTTACCACGTCGTGAAAGTAGTGACACAGAGGCAAAATGCCTTGTTTTTATTTATTTATTTATTTATTTATTTATTTATGACAACAGATTGGTTTTCATAGATCATCATAGAGTTTAAAGCCAGAACTGACTCTTAGATTGTCTAGTCTGACCTCTTGTTTATCACAATCCAGCAATTTATGTGCTCAGGGTAACAACTGATGGTTAGACAGTTTTTCTAATGGGAGAATGACAGGTGTTTGACTCTCTCGGGCACAAAAAAAAGAAAATTGCATTGCTTGGCAAATGCTGTAAATCGTATAAAAGATGGGTATAAACTTCTCCTCCAGCTACACTGATAATAAAGCAAGAATCTGAAACTCCATTTTATAGTCTACCCAGTCCTGTACGCCTATTTTGAGGAAGCCTGTCAGATCATTACTGGAGGAAGGTTTAGACTAAGAAACTAATTTCTAGACTTCAGACAACCTTTGATATGAGGTAAGGTAGAAAGGGAAAAGAATGCCTCTTCTTCTGGCACATCTTCTGGGCAGGTTCATATTCTAGATGCCTTGAGAATATAAAAATGAAAGACCAGGAAGTTTAGATACTCCTAGTCCTGCGTAGAAGCTGAGTGGGGCTTTTAACGTTGCTCTTTTGGACTTGTGCCTACAATGGGATCTCAGGGGGAATGCAGCTGCCCAAGCCTTAATGAGGCACCCAAAGCTTTAGTCAGATATGCCACAGCATGTTTGAAGTATGAGCTGTTCTGAAATCTTCAGAAGTTTAACTCCAGATCTGAATCTTGATGTTTTCTCTCCTGACTTTTGATCTCTCCCTTTCAATTGCTGGGAAGGAGAGATGGTAAAGCAAGCTGTGTATGGAAAATTAAAATGAGAACAAAAGCCTGTCCAAATTATGCAACAAGAATCATTATGCTATAAAATTGCTCTTCAAATGTGGCTGTCATTGAAAGATATTAAGATTTCAACAGTTATTTTCTTGATGAAGACTTAATTTCTTGCATAAAAAGGTTTTTAAGCTTAAAGCTATGCCTACACAATTAGTGTCCTTTGGTTTTGGAATGTTTGAAGGGTGCTAAAGGATTTGAGTATTATAGAAGTATTTTTCATCACTACAGATCAGTTGTCTCACACTAGTTTCACAATAGCCTTATAATTTAAACAATTTATAAATGTAATGTGTTGCTTGATACAATGATCACTAGATCATTTTGCAATGGAATGTATGTAGTTTTAGGAACTAAGAGCAGGCTTGAGGGTCCTGCTGCTGTATCTAGGGCTACAGTGGGGGTTGGACAGAAACAAGCAGTAACTAAATTTCATCTGCCAATTCAAAGGCGAGCTTTACTGGAATACAGCAGAGAACAGAAGCCATAGATTCCCTTTTTTAACTCCATTCTCTGTTTCTCTTATGGAATGGGGTTTTCCTGTGTGCAGTGGGGCAGAAATAAGCTGTTTTAACATACCAACAGTGACTGTGTTTGAAGAACTAAAATCTGTAGATAATATTCACGATGACATTGATGCTTAGTTTCATAGACTGCACAGCAATGTGCATGTCACTGGAGGGCTCTGCTGTGCACATCTGTGATCAAAGTGCACTCTTTGGCCTAGGAACAACAACCTGATGTGTGGTTTTAAGCAAACTTATTTTGAAGAGCACACACAGGCTTTCCTTCCTCAGTTTTCCCCCTAGTCATCCTATACTCATCAGTTACACAGCTGTTTGTTGTGGGGTTGTTATGATACCTCAGTGCTTGGGATGGGCAATCTGGCCCCTGTTTCAGTCTTTCTCCTGCTGTGTGGTCCTGGGCTTCTCTTAAACCTCCATCTGTAAAAGGCTCTCTGTCTACTTAATGTTTAAAGGACAGTAGATAATTATTTTGTGGGTTTATTTAATATATCTCCCCAATTCTTTTTCCATTCTTTTCATCTTTGGAGTTGCTTTAATCTAATTTCTTCATATAAATTCATTTTTTCTTCCCCTCCAGTAGGAAAGATATGTATATGAACCAGAATATTCACTGTTATTTTTGTTACTTCTTTTTTTTCCCCCTTCCCTTTCTTCTTACGCATTTATATTACAGATGTGCCTGCTGGACTTTTAGCTAGCATTTTAGCCTCCCTATGCTAGATGCTACGTAAATCCAGTAAGAGACAGGACCTACCAGGAAAAGCATGGAATCCAAATAAACAAGGCAGGACATACCATTAGGTAGAAGAGGCACAGATTGATGATATGGCTTGTGTAGGAAGGTCAATGGCTAAGCTAAATGCAGAATCCAGGTCTCTTGAAGTTCAGTCTCACTAACCACGCACTGACCTACACAACCTCTTTTTTCATACAGCATCAGTAATTCTAACTGAGTAGAAACAGTGGTACTGTGTGACTTAGACATACATTTCTCCTATACGGTCCAATGCTGTTACCCTTCTAATAGATACAAAGACTTCTAATGGCTATTGAGTCCAGCTCATACTGAAGAGCGAATCAGTAAAGGGAGCATACTTTCAAATAGGCTTATGCAAACTGTTCAGCCAATGCACCAAGTACATGTTCACAAGTCAGGACTGGTTAGTAAATATAATGGAGAAAAAAGCCAAACAGACTTCAATTTAAACAACGGCGACTGTTTTAAGAGACCACAGTATAACTTCTTTATCACTCATTTTTGGATCTGAATAGCCTACTGACAAACTTTTAGAGAACACCAGACACAAACACGCAGCACTATTGTAGGCGGCAGTAGTAAGGTCACATTTATTACTCCTGTTTTCATCACAGTTACTTTTACGAATAGCACTGACATCTCACTGTCATAAGGGTTATATGTGAATGTAGTTAGAAACAGTCTTGTTACCTACAAAGCCACAATCCTGAAACCTCTTACACATATAGATACTTTTCTATTACTTGTGGGTGGATCTTAATCCATTTCACGGACTCAGCATGTTGTGACTGCAGGGAAGCTCAGGTCAGCTTTCTGTGTGTGACTATGGGAATGGGATCTCAGAAGTGTAGGTTTGTCTGGTGCGGTCACACGTGACCCAGCCTCAGTGGACGGGGTTTGTCACTTGGGAGTGGCACCACACGACCATGGCCCTGCAGCTTCCCTCTCTGACACGCATGGACGTGGCATGCCTCGTTGTGTGAGCCTGCAAGCTTTTGAAACTGTCTGCACTTCACAGCTAAGTGTTGTTCAACAGTTAATCTTTTCTTTATTACATCTCATCGTATATTCTTCTAGTTTTATTACCTAAGTATTGTATTATGTATGTTTTAACTGTGTCACCTCATTCCTCATCACCTTAGATAAATGAAAACTGACTGTATTTAATGTTAACGTAGTCAGCAATCCCAGTAAAATAAACTTGAAATTCCACGTAGTAAAACTGTTTATTTTACAGGATTAGAATTAAGTGTCTGCTCATCTATGATTTTCAATTATTTTAGAAGAAAATGTAAAAGATGACTGACAGAGACTAAACACATCGAGAATGAGAACTTAAGAGAGGGCAGCAACTCCAAAGAAAAAAGAACAGAAAAGCTTCTTGACACAGCTAACCAAAGAGACAAATAAGAAGCTACTGCTGTATACTTAAATTTCCTCTGTTCTTTGTAATCTCTGGAATATTGCACTGTTTTTAACATGACATTTCCAAATATCTCAATTTTCCAAATTGCCATGTTGGACTTTTTCACAGCTTTACTCTACTAGGCAAACTAGTTCTAACTATGTATATATAGCTATTTTTACATATAAGTTATTTATATGTTATTTTAAAATTTATTTTATTTTTACTTACTTTTGCTCCTAAAAATACACATAAGATCATCTAGGAAATGCGAAGTTGTTCTGGTTTTTTTGTCTCGTGACTTCCAATAAGTTTAGATTCTTACTGCATCTGAAAAAAATTACCTGCCTTCCACTTGAAGGCATTCACATTGGTGTCAAAATGTGTCAAGATCTTTTGCTGTGCCACCTCCAGTGAAAGGCTGTCAAGGTGAAAATGCTACATATCATCCTAGCTTCCCACGCTACATCCAATTTTAATTTACTGTTAAATTGCCACAATATCTTGTGAGTACTGTATTCTATCAAGTAAATGTTTATAACCCATGTTTCCTTCAAAAAAAAAAAATAATAAAGGAATATAGCAAAATAAAGAAATACCGCACTTTTCAGATGGTGGTATTTGTAACTGTTTTTGGCAGAAAGGAAAAGTGAAAATGAGACATTTCCAATAGAAACAGACTATGAATTGCACATGCTCTCCAAGGAAATTTTGCCAGGACTGGAAGACTGGCATCCACCAGTTCCAGTGTCACAGCTGTAGGACTGCTCTTCCCCTTTTCAAATTAGATAGTTTTCACTTTACCAGTCAGATACTTCTTTAAATAACCTACATCGTGTAATCCTCAAACAAGCCAAACTTCCCTTGTTCTTGTTTTAGAGGAAACAAAGTTATTAGCATATTATTGCATAAGCATATTATTTCTTCCATTTGGTTTCAATTTCCTAAATATACAAGCTCTCAAGACAGCTAAATGTAGAATAAAAAAAATATTGGAACGTGAAGAAATTCTCATTTCAGTAATTTCTACATCAATTTATTTATAGCTTTATGAGATATTTGCAGGTAGGTACAGAGATACTTAACTCTCTCCATTGACTCTGCACAAAACTATCCGTTTAAAAACCTGCAAAGATCAAACAATTCCTACGTTGGTTATGTTAGCTGCAGAAAAACCACCACCCCTGAAGCTGATTTCCTGCTTGAGAAACCGTAAGCTAATTGCAGAACAAAAGGTACGTTTTGAGAGGTCCTCCACTTTCAGCAGTTACTGCGTTAAGGCATATCTGATGCAGAGCAGCTTGTAAATGTTTTGCATGTTCTGTGAAGAAGATATTCTGGTTGATGCATAATGTTAATACTGCTGGATGTGGTGATATAGCATGAGGCAAAGCAAGTGGCATCCTTTAGTGTCAAAATTTTCAGATTCAGCTGCTCCAAAGAGCATGTGTTTGGGTAAAGAGTAGGCAGCTGCTTTTTTTTTCAGTCAACTGTCATCTTTATCGAGTCACTTTCCACCTGCTGCTTTTTTTTGAAAAATTAAAATCCTTCCCACTCTCTTCAAGTTAGTTATCAAGATTCAAACGCAAGGTGCCAGGATAATGTCTGTTACATGACTGACAATGAAAAGAACAACGCAAAGCGAGCAACGGGTAACTTGTGGTACTTAGCCTACTGGTTTTGTGTTTTTTTAAAAAAATTAAAATATGTTCATTGATATTTATTATTTATTTATTATCTAGTGATGATGAATCCTAGTTTTCTACTCATTTTTCAAAGCCAAATGTTCAGTGTATTTAATGCCCAATTTAAACTCAAGTTTTTCCATCATTAAAATGATTACGATTAATTAATGAAAATAGCTTAGACTTTAACACCTTAAAAATATGTTTTCAGAAATCAGCTTCATTATCTTAGGTATTCGGCTTCTGAAAGTATTTAGGCAGTACTGAGTTCAGTGCTGCTAGGCCTGTGTGACCATGAGAGTTTCATTTCTGAAATATGATAGGACACCCTTAAACCCAGACCTTCTAACTGTCCACATTAAAAGTCTCTTAAGCTAATCCCCAGAAATTTTGCTTCATGCCAGGGCCTGAAGTCAGTCATGTGGCTCTGCCAAGATGCCCCTGTCTCCTCCCCAACTACGTGTTTGAAACCTGTCTGTGTGTGAAGGGCTTGAGCATAGGAAGCCAAGTAGAAGTAACTTCATGGCTTGCTGGTCCTGGCTTCCCATCCATCCGCACTTCCCTTGCTGCACCTCTGAAATACAGTCCCAGGATGGAGGGACATCACTGCTTCGCAGGGCAGGGGTGGCTCTATCAGCATTACCCGGCCAGCCGAGGGACAGGGTGCAAAGAGAAGGTGCACACAACAGAGAAGAAAAGGGGTTACAGGGCTTTAGGTGCTGAAAATGATCACACCAACTGTTACCACAGTCAGAGTGTTACAGTTTAGCTTCTAGCACTAAGGCCTGGGCCCCTAAGTTAAACGGATTTCGTAAAGTTGGCCGGAAGAGTACTTCAGAATTAAACGAAGGGGCATAGGCTTTTAGGAGCTGTTTGAATTTAAATGCCATTTTGACTGATTACCTCAAAATGTCTAGGACCTGATGCACAGCAATAGTCATCACTAAGAATAATTACTGGTGTCATCACTAATGGACACGCCCAGAGACCTGGATTTGCCAATCGAGTGCAGAGAAAACTGAAATATCCAGAGTGACCGGCACTTTTGAAAATAAAGTTCATATGTAGATTTAGGGTTTTAAATGCTCTGATTTCACCCATTTAAAGATTTTCAAAACTTCTGGGTGTGGATATGAAAATGCTTCTCATCCATCATTATCAGCGCTCTGTTGTTTTTCCTGGTTCTTATTGATCATGAGCCCAATTAACTTGTAAATCAACAGCAACTCAATTAAAATCCTTCTGGCTTTGTAGTGTTCTGAGTGGTCTAAGACAAAATAAAACACTGTCCAAATGTCTTTCTTTAAATTTATATAAATATATATTTTTACACATACACATATATAAGCATTTCAATTTCAGCTAAACAGAATTCAAAATCTTGATGAAATAACTGAAGACTTTAATATTGTACAACCACAATTTTATATAAGTTGTAAGACAACTTTTGATACCTATATAACTTTTGCTATAGGAGTAATATGGTTGTTCACATGCATCAACACCAGACACCTGCTATCAGTGAAGTCGTTGGTTTCTATTAACCAGGTAGGAGCAGAACGTCAGTATAGTCCTTATTGGCCTAGAAAAATATAACTCTTAGATGAAGTTCTCTGTGAAGTGATGTAAAATCTGCACACTCTACAATAAGCAGAGATAAATTAGGATCTTCAATCAGTTCTATTGCAAATGTTTTCTCATCATGGAGGTTTCACTAGAACAGTAATTTCCTTATATACTTTTTGTATAGCAGCTTTCCTTCTAAAAGTTCAAAATATCACCCAAATGACATATGCTGCTCTTGTGAAAATCCAACCTTCTACAAAACTAAGGGTTGGCAGCAAGACTGGTGTTAATATTTTGTTGAATTCTGTTTTAGACTGATTAAAAGCCTGGCTTCCCTTCTTATCCTTTGAATCTTGCTACCATCGGCAATTATTTACACTTTGCTGACAGGACAATCCAAAGAGCTCCTAGGATGGTCATAGGAATAAGGAGCACGTATTGCAAGGCGAGGCTAAAAGAATTGACTTGTGTGGAAAAAAAAGAACAAATTCAATTGTCTGAAAGGCATTAGTTAGAGACATCCTTCAGAGATAAAGTAAGATATTATTTAGATTAAGGCTAATGATAGTCAAGACACAAGTAGATATATGTGGTATGAACACATTTAGATTGTAAATTAGAAGAAAATTTCCAACCATCAGGAAACTAATGTTCCAGAGTAGCCTTACAATAGGAGTAATTGGGGTAAGTAACCTCACCAGCTTTAGGACTGCACCTTATTACTTTACACAAGAGATTTCATGGTTGCTTATAAAAGGGAACTAGACAGAGTGACTCAAAAAGTTATTTCTAATCCTACGTTTCCAAATTCCACTTCTTTATTTGTGTGGGGGTGGGGCAGAGAAAGATTTATGTAAAAAAGTGAATCGTTAATGTCATGTCAGAGTTTAAAAGGAGAAATATGATAATGTGTTTGTATTCTCAGCCATCTAAACATAAATATGGAGGAGAGCAGTAAGAGAATGTACAAGACTAGGTTCAATTGCAAATAAATACAGGAGAGTAAAAATGATGCAGTAGCTTTTATTATTTCATGCCTGTGAAGCGCATACCTATACTTTATTGGTCTTGTAGAAAGAAATTTTAATAGTATTGTCCAATGCAGCTACATTAAGTTTCCATATGGGTGAGCAGGCTTCCTAAATTATATGTATTAATGGGGTCAGATGGGAATCTTCTGTAAGGCAATTCAGACCACCTAAAATGGGGCAGCAATTTGACGTCTGACACAGATAGTCTGAATAGCCCCATAGAAGTGCCTTCCTTCTGTCACTGACTGTAGAGCACTAATTTAGTCTTCCAAATTGGGGGCCTAAAATTGAGAGTGGAAATAATTCTGCTTCATTTTCCTAAATAAAATCCGTACAGACATGAATAAGGAAAGCCCCTGCCTCGAGGATCTTATGATAGAAGGCAGAGCATTTCAAACATTTTGCTACTTTGTGGGAAGGTAGCCATTTCCAGTATGGCTCCAATTACTCTTTATTAAATCAATTAAACCTGTACAGTATTATAATAAACAATACATTTTTGTGCAAGTGTCTTTGTATCAACATCATTACGTGTGTACTTGTCATGGATTGAAGATGTAGTTTTATATATTTTTGAGGTGGAGATGCAATTTTATACACTCTTACAATCACCAATTTTTAATGTAGTCAAACAATGCAAATAAAGCAACTAATACATCTTACTGTTACAGGACCAGAGCTCTAGTTTATTGATATTCTTTCCTCATTCTTTAACTAAAAAAGATTTTAAGCCCCATTTTCTAAGAAATAGCATCCTATTAAAAACAGGTTGCAACTTAAATAGCTGCTTATCTTTATTTTTAGCTCACTACCACTGAAAGAGTAACATGAAAAAGGTTTTCTTTGTTTTGCTATGTATTACTTGCTGAAAAATCAGACATATCAAGTCCTATCAGATATACTTTAGTCAAGTGGATCCTGCCAATTACATTGTCCTTTATGCAACGACAGAAGAGAAACAAGCATTAAAATTACACGAGGTAAAACCACAGAGATAACAGTAAAAGACAGGTAAGTCATCTAATTTTATTTCTAATTTGTTTTTCAAATTATCTAGATACTAACTCAATTGATTTCCTTAAATATAGGTAAGGGTTTAGGGTGGTGAGGCACTGGAACAGGTTGCCCAGGGGAGCTGTGGAGGCCCCATCCCTGGAAGTGTTCAAGGCCAGGTTGGATGAGGCTTTGAGCAATCTGGTCTAGTAGGAGGTGTCCTTGCCCATGGCAGGGGGGTTGGAACTAGGTGATCTTTAAGGTCCCTTCCAACCTAAACCATTCTATGATTCTATGATTTTGTGTGCCTCTTCAGTAGCATTTCTTTCAAAAGTTTACTTGCTAGGTGCTCTAAAATACCAAATAACTGAAAGGAAAACAAATTTCACTCTTATCATCAGGAATGTCATTCACATCTGTGCCTAGTTGTGTTGTCTCATGCACGGGTGTTGTTTCTCTGCACAGAAATTTACTTTTCTTCTTCTTTCTTGTTCCGTAATCGGAAATGAGCCCCTAGGTCCAGAGCCCAGGAGGGAATGGAATTTCCACCCTGCAGCATTTCCCTGAAACCACTCTAGGGTTGTGAATCTCTCCTCTCTGCTGGTAATGGAATCCCACACACAGCCCATATATACTAATGATTTTAGTTGCCTCCAGCACCACTTATGACTAAGTGCAAAACCCTCTCTTCTACCTCACTACCCCCCACCCTGCTGAACCACAAGTCTAACACCGTAACCAAGCCTTTTTCTTCTCAGGACTTCTTCACAGTGGATCTAATTACACACAGAGACATGAACATTTCCTTTGAGAGGCAGCAATAAAGACATCGTGTCTATCTGTGTGCTCTCCTGAGCTAAAAGTGCTGCACAAATATGTGCATCCAAGCCAGCTGTGAGTTCCTCCCAGTATTTTTATGATCTGAGGGCTGGAAGGGCAGAAGATGGTAAACTTTTAAAAATCTGTATACGTATTCTATTACTTTATAATGTTACATATTGCACAATGCCACCCAAGGTTGCCAGAGTATCACAGCCTACTCTCAGAAATGTGTTCTTTTCAGGTCACATCTGAGAAATTTACAGTATAAGAGTTCTTGTTCTGCAAACTCTTAACCAAGAAGAAAACATCTGTTTTTTGAGTTGGAAGTTAATAATTCTGTGTCAACATAATGCAACCCCAGTTCTAGCCAAGGGCTCATTCTGCTGTGGGTGTGTCACTCCTCACCTGCAAGAGCTTGGAAAGTTTTTAAGCATTTCTTCACCCCTCATGCATTGCACCAAGGATAAAGGGTGGGTTTCTTCTACGGAGCTTCAGTTTTGGCATTATTGTACTTTCCTAACTCATGTAACTATACTTGGACTTCTTAGTTAGCTAGGCTAGTAAAGAGATATTTTCCTGATTTTTTCCCAATTGATTTTCCTTGTCATTTTCCAAGAAGTATTCCTTAGATGTTTAGGCTGTCTGGTTTCATCTATTAGTTTGTGTGTGAGACAACCATGCAGTGAATGATGGGCATTCTGATTGCCTTGACTGTCTGACAGACTCCTACATCATTGGAAATACTCTACAGATCCTTTAACTGGCATGTTCTTAAGGGATGCAAAGCTGCACATATGCTTCCTGAGAAATGGACAGGACTGGGCTTGGATGTAGCAGCACATTATCTTTCCGGGTATTTCAGCAGGGAACCAAGAATGTCAGTCCAGGTTTCCTGCACAAATCTTCACTTTCAAAACTGGAGTTAGAAAGGGAAGATAACCTCAGCACATTCTCCCCATTTCTCTTCAGTAATGTCTCTTAAAGCCGGCACCAGAATCACCCTGATGATACCACGTTATTGTGTGACAGAGCGTGCACGGATATGCTGCAGAACAAGCTCTCAGTAAAGCAGTGCATATATATATATATATATTAGATCCTAGGGTGACTAGCAAGGTCTTCATGCTCTTTTATGTAACACACATTGAGAGAGTTAATACAGGCTATGACAACAAACAGTGTAGCTGGTTTTGTTTTAAACAAAAAGGCTAAAGCAAATTATTTCACATACCGTGAATCAGCCAAGTTCTGAAAACATACATTGGTGTAAGATATGTTCGTCCAGGTTGATGTACCATAAACTTAGCATGAGGCAATATAAGCAGAAATTTCTCTTGACATATAAATGAAAAATTTTCATGATTCAGACAGGTGGTTTCCCAGAAAAACCTGTTTTCAGAGGAAAAAAAAAAACAAACCAACAACAAAAAGCACCAAGTCTCTCTGACTTCTGCATGGTGTTGAACTCATTCCTGACTGATAACCTTTTGATCTTCTGGACACCAGTACTGATATACCTTTCTCTCTGATTCCTAGCCTTTTCTTCCAAGTCAAACAGGATTTTGCTAGTTTTGCTCAATGTGGCATGGCCAACGCAGTTGCGGCTTCTGGTTCCCATATTGCTTGTCCAACTTTGTTTCTTGCTTTTTTGTAAAGGTGAAGATGAGATGAAGACAAAGCAGTCTTACACCTCATCAGTCACATGTCACCTGGACCAAAAGCATGAAAATTTGGAAAAAAAAAAAAAAAAGAGATTCTTTTCTTTGTGCATGCCAGGTACTGTGCAAAATGTTAATTCTAGTCCATCCAATGAGGTGCATATATTTTCCAGTATAACATGCATTCAAGTTACTATTGTAAGTAACTTGTTTCTTTCAGTAAAATATGAGTTGTTTGTCCCCTGGCAAATACGCTGAGCAGCCTTAAAAATCAGAACTCAGAAAAATAAATTAGGAACTTCTTTACATTTGTATTTCTACACTCTTTGACACTGTGTATTGATTTTTATCTACAGACTCAATTATTCTGAAAGACTGATAATGAAAAAAAAGATACAAAAATTAAAATGTGGCAATATCTAGGGATAATTTCAAAACACAGCCTCAATTTAAAAAACTTTTTTTTCCAGCAGTTAATTCATAATGTATCTACTAAAATTTGAGTTATTAATGTCCTGATTTACAACCAGACTTAGTCTGGATTACACATTTCCCGAGTCCAGTATTTGAAATTATTCCTCAATTACTAATGCAATTAATTGTAGCTATACATTAGCCTATTTTTAACACATCAAGTTCATAGTATAGGATATTAAGAACTAGATCAAAACCCAACAAATTATGGTATGCTATATATAAAACATCATATGCCTAATTACATATTCTTTGTAACTGAATTTTCTAAAGAGCCTACAGGAATGAAGAGCCTAATGGGCCCTCTGCTTCCTTTTGAAATGTGCCCTGTTGTTTACCCTTGGCATAATGCTAAGGTTATTTCAGTTAAGAGGAACTGGCATGCCGAATTCTCTTTTACTGTATCGCAATGCTAGATGACTGGACAAAGTTGTGCTCTTGCTTGCTTACTAGAGAAAGCATTTCTAAAATGAAGGATGCGCATCTCGAGTCCAGATTTCACATAACATTACAATTTGAAAGAGTTTGCATCTAGGTTCAGAATAACACTTTGAATTTTAGGCCATTTTAAAATTTTCAATACTTAAAAATTGCCACGTAGTCAGTATGTTCTCAGTGAGGCCTTTTTTAGCATAAAGTGGAGATACAAGAGTATATATTAAAAGATTTAACTAGCTTCAATGGAGAAGCATGCTGTTTAGCAATAGCTTTAAGAAAAATTTTATCAATTAATCTCAGTGTTAAATGGTCTGAGTTATTAAATGTAAAATGACCTCATTAAAGTGATATGACTAAAAGTGGTCATTCTTTTGTCAACCATTTAATTAAATGTTCTCTTATTTACTAAGCCAGGAGTTTCTGGTGTTTTTATTCAAATGCATTAAAATGGTAGACCTGCTGAACTCTTTATCTATGTATTTTTTCAGCCTAGAACAACCAGACGTTCCCTATATGTAATATATGAACAATAAATATTATTTTCCATTAAAATAATAAATGAATTCAGAGAAGTAAAAAATGCTTATCCTTTGGTCAACCTTTTACAAAATAGCTTTTAACTAAAGAGAAAACACCTCACAGGCAAGTTTTATACATTTTGAATGTTCTATTGCTTTCAAAATATAGTCAGTCAGTTCCGTTTAATAGCTGAATATTATTCGTCTCTACATAGCAGTGCCTGATCATTTTGCCACATGCTACTGTCTGCTTTTTAAAAGCTCTTTCTCTAATGGGCTTTAATGTTTCCTTGCAGAACTTTCGTTCTTTTCCTCTCTTTCCATTTTAGTTCCAACACATACTCAGGCTGTAAAGGGAACATCTATTTAAGATCTCTTCAGAGCCTAAGGATATGTATTCTTCTTTGGGTCAATGCTGAGTGACACAGCTTCTTCCTTAATCAACGATTACAAAGCTCAGAAACACTGCTGATAACATCTGAAACTTTATGTATTTATCTATAGTAATCTCTGAAAATTGCTTCTTCCCAATCATTACTCCTTTGCGCTGCTGCTGAAAGGTATCTAGTGGAGATTGTCTCTTGAATATGTCTCTTAAATATTGAATGCAAGGCAACTTACGCTTTCACTAAAAGGGCTTTTGTCTTCGACGTTTCATTTGTCTTGTGAGGGTGAAAGCAGATCAAACTAGGAGGATGTATCATCTAGTCTGTTCTTGTCCTAGTTTTTGACTGTAGGAAAACAATATTCAGGCCTGTGCATTATCTCATGTACTCAGCAAGAGATGCACTTAATTGGTTATGGTGTTCATCTAAGAGCAAGATAGAGGTCCACATCCCTGGTCTTTCATCTCAATGCTTGTGTATATATTGGTGTGGAAATTAGAATACAGATGATTACTCTAGACAGTAGGCTAGATTTTAATGCTGATTTTTGAACTGAATTTTTTAAATTATAAGTGTTACTTCTATGCTTAGGTGGTTGTTTAAAGTAATCAGTGAATCATGGAGATTACAAGGTACAGAATTGATTAGGCATGGATTTAGGGTAAGAAGGCTGTAGTCTCCCATTAAGCATACATGGCATACCACCTCAGCAGAAAGGCCATGTCGTTCCTTCCTCCTCCTCTACTGTGAGGTTGTTTCCATCTATTCTTTAAAGAGTGTATAATTTATTTGTTTATATAACAAGGGACACATTTGTGACTTCTTAAAAGACAACAAATAAATTACTACTCCGAGAGGACAGAGAGAGAGCATGGAAGAATAAGAAGAGACGTGAAACCAAAGTAATATTTCTAATAGGATAAATTTTGCATTAGGTGAACCAATGCCTGGGACCTTTTTCAACAAGAAATGTGGTTTTGTCTTCTCTACTCAGTGATGCCTGCAGCACTGAACTTGACTCCCTTCCCTCCCTCAACTAATTTGTTCAATGAGTTAAATATAATTCTCAATTGTAGAATTTCTTCAAAAAATGTCTAGTCTTATTTGTCAGGTGTTACATGCCATACAAACAGAAAGGTAGAGTCTAGCTGTTAAAGAAATGTAAATTTTCCATGACACTTTTCTTACTGGGTAAGTGTTTACTTCATAGGGAGCCTTCTCTGCACTTTTATCTACAATGAGAGGAAAAGAAGGTAAGTTTTCATCCCATGGATTTATTACTCAAAATATAGGTGGTGTTCCTTTACACAAAAGCCTGGATTGAGAATGGGACTTCAGCTGTTACTCATTTAGAATCCATGTTTCAATATCTATTTGCTTTTATTTTCTTTATACATTTTCTGCATTTTCAAACCAGAAAAAACTGTTTTCTAAAGCACAAACCTAGGCTATAAATGAGCTAGACTTCTAGATGTCTCAGTGTTGTAGCATATAGCATTTACATTCAAGTTAGGTTAGTTTAGTTAATTAACTCATTTGAAATCCGTCTGTCACATGTGCCTTTTTCAGACTCAATATAAGACCACACTTGAGGTGGCAAGTAAGTTGGTGAGCAAAATTTGAATAGACAAAATACAAAAAGATTGCAACATGGATTCATCTTTAAGCAGTCATTCCCAGTTTCCATAGTTAAACTAACTTGATGGGCTATCCTTCAACTTACCACTCACTGCTCAACACCAAGTAAAACCAAAACATGGGCCTTACATGATACCTATGAGAAGCATACGCAAAAAGGAAGATAATTGTTTTACTATAATTAATTCATCTGCTAAAAGTTCCAGTTTTTACCTTCTCTTTGAAAGGAATGGTATCAAAAGCAGAATGACCCCCTTGGTTAAAGCATATGGCAGGTGAGTTGATAGAATACTGTAACATGAAGTTCATGAACATACAAATTCTGGCTTAAATCCAAGACTTCAATAAACATCTGAGAGAAAAAGAAAACACTTCTCAAATGCACCTGTGCAACCTGCAGTACCGTATAGTGTGAGAAAAGTTCAGGTCTGACTGTTCAGGAATTCTGACTAAATAGAAACTACTTGCACATGACTGAGAAAGAAAGTTAAAGAAGAAACTGGTATCTGGTGATGAGATTAATGCTCTCTTTTTTGTCAGATTTTACAAAATCACTACCTGACAGGCACAGAGATTTCCCAGAAGCACTCTTTAAAAACACCTATCATATCAGAGTTTTTAGAAGCGCTCATACAGGCTTTGTCAAAGTCAAAGCAGAACATGTAAGGACAGAGTAAAACCACAGCTTAAAAACAACATTCCCGCCTTTTTTTTTTTTTTCTTTTTTTTTTAATGTAGGGCAGTAAGTGCAATGCTTACAGGGTTAGCATTTTGTCAGTGTTATAATGCTTATATTTTTCCATAATAAGAACTTACATTTTCTTGTTTCGAACTAGCAAACTGCAACTCCTTCAGCTGAAATTCTTCATGCCACTGTTTGCCACTAGCTGGGTATTTCTGTAAATTTCAGCTACCACAATGGAACTATCTCTGAGAGTAAAATCAAGAGAAAATACATCGTATTGTCTGTGTTAAATTACATTCTAGACTTCTGTAGACTAAGAAGATTAAATAACAGGATCAACCTATGCACAGTACCAGTGCATATAATCAATCTTTTCATGCTCTGTTAAATTCACCAAGATGATGGCATGGATTTGCCTGCCCTGATTAAAACTTGTTTCATGAGATAATTTTGTAATGACTACAGCCACCTTTGCCAAACAGCAATTCACAGTTGAACTCTTTTGTCTGCCCAAGGAATGGTCACACATCTAGTGTTCAACACAGACATACCCAGAAGTCACTGTTCTATGATACCATGGCTTGAGGAGCCACTGAGGTTGATTGTTCCTGGACTCGTGTGGTGTTGCATGTCCCCCTTCTAGGTTAAGCCAGAGCAACAGTTTGTGAGTCATTCTGTGAACTGGAGGACTTAACGGATTTATGTTAGAAAGAAAGAAAACGTGCACAAATAAGGCAGATCAGTTGGCTGACTTAGTTCACAACACAGTCCCATAGTCGGCTGTACGGTTACAAGGCAGGGGATGTGAACTGTAGCACTGGAGTAATGAATGTCCAGGCAGGGGAAGGACAACAATGCCTTACCACTGAAGCCCTTAGACTGGCATTACCACTGAAGCCCCCTCTAGGGGAATTGGAGCCCGTGGGGGCCATCCTCTAAACCAAAACTCAGGGGGATAATAACAGTGACTGGTGGAGCAGCTAACAAATGATACTAATTCAACCATGTTGTCTAGTTAAGTCCTTTGCATAAGTTGCATATTGGCACCATTTAAGTTTCAACCCTTAACAGTCACCTTGAGATAAAACATTGCTTGGATAAACATCTCTACTTGTTAGGGACAAATCAGGTGAAAAGAAATATCGTATTTTGCTACAGCTTAAACTAGTGTTATCAAACATAATGGAGGATTTTCTATTAAATTGCCTCTTCCGTACAGGTCTTCAACCTAAGTATCACTCAAGACACAGAAAAAAAAAAAAAAGGCACCTGTGGTCTGACTTGCAGCAGAGCTGAGTTTCCTCAGCAGAAGTTAGTGGTAAGTATGATTTGAATATACATTTCTAAATATTTGGAAAACCAGATTACAGATATCTTAGATGGGACACCCAACATTACTTGATTTAACTGTTTGGGTTTTACTCTCAGTACTGTGGTATTCCATTTATACAACATAAACAGTTTTTATTTCAATCTTTACTAAAATGAATTAAGTGATAACAACAGAAATTGTAAAATGGAAGGTGATTATTCAGTATTCTGTGCAGACTGCAATACACTGTAAATAATTCATGCAGCAGTATACTGCACAAAACAGCAAACTGTTCATTGGACCATACAACTACCAGACCTAAATTATGCTATGGGTCACTAAATCTAATTTCCTGCAATTGCAGCCAACCACATAATCTAATCCTTTTCCTAAATGTTCCAAATTGGTCTTAAGGATTATTGAATTACTTGCCCATAATAGGAGAAGCCATAACCCAGCCATCTCTGGATTTTACTGACCATTTTGCCAGAAACTTCTAATGCTCAATCTGAATTTATTCCTGGGAAGATTCTATCTGTTCTTGTGCTAATGTTTTCCTTTACAATGAAATTTCATATATTCAGCTAAATGAACAAAGATTTTACGACAGATTGGAATATAGCAGAGAAATGGAGCGCCTCCTTCCGTAACATTTATTTCACTCTGAATTCATCTTTCTTGAGCTTGGATGGCAAGAACTATTGTAGATGAGACAGCTCCTGCACATCAAATAACACCACTGCTTCCCAACACTACTGTAACCAGTGTCATCTAGTACACTTGCCTCTTCCACAGCCATATCACACCGGTGACTCATAAATCATTCTGTGATCAACCCCTCACTACAGTTGTCCCTACCACAGCTGTTTCCAGTCAGTGAGCTCACAAATTAACAGAAACTCTCAGTATTAGTCCGGAAGAGTACTTGTACTTCATACTATTAAATTTCATCCCTCGTATATTATTCCAGTCATTCAGGTCTTCCCAGATATTCCAGCGTTCTTCTGTGTTAATGACAGACGTTTTGCTATTGGCAAACTCCATTATCACACTCTTGTATCTCCGTGCTAAGCTTATTAATGAAATTATTAAACAAGAACTCTTTAAAGACTGACCCTTGAAGAGCTCCAGTAATCATACTCTCGTAACAGCACTTTCCTTTTCAATGCCACTTGTTACCTTCCTTTTAGCTAGCTTCCTCCCTCGCAATATCATGCTTTCAATAATTAGTGAGCATTGATTATCATGTGCACTGAATGCACAGTCATTAGGCACGAGTCCTGCAGAAATAATATGTTCTTCTTTAGGTAAAGACTGTTAAATCATGCATTTTTAGCTAGAGACTAAAGGATTTATATAAATCTAGAGAATTTTTTTAATAATAAAAATGTCTTTTTCTATTGTACTAACACTATTTGCAAACACTAGTTGAAGCTGATACATAGTACTAAGAGGTATGGAGTATTAAACTCTATTTTTTTGCTATTATTAAGGCAAAAGTTTCATAAATTATGATGTTTCATAAATTATGATGTTTCATTTTGAAAAATCATGCCTTGTTTCATTGCCAAGCTAAATTAAAAACAATTGAAAAGACCAAATGTTACATGGAATAAATGAATAAAATTCTTAATGACTCAACATGAAGTATTTTTTGTGAATCCAAACTAAGAAAAACATATTTTGAGTAAAAAAGTCTTTTCGATTGACATAAAATGAATGTACTTTCTGATTGTTTTGATTTTGCAATGGAACAAAAAAAAAAAATTCATTTAACCCACCTCTACTTTTATGGGGAGCATGAATTCCAATCTCCTCATATGCTGACCCCATCACTTTGCAGGTTTAGTGTTATTTTAAAACAGGTTTNACATGGAATAAATGAATAAAATTCTTAATGACTCAACATGAAGTATTTTTTGTGAATCCAAACTAAGAAAAACATATTTTGAGTAAAAAAGTCTTTTCGATTGACATAAAATGAATGTACTTTCTGATTGTTTTGATTTTGCAATGGAACAAAAAAAAAAAATTCATTTAACCCACCTCTACTTTTATGGGGAGCATGAATTCCAATCTCCTCATATGCTGACCCCATCACTTTGCAGGTTTAGTGTTATTTTAACACAGGTTTTTCAGGACACAATTTAAAATTAAATAGCAGTGTGGCAGAGATAGCTCTGGTCAACAAGGCCAAGTGCCGGGTCCTGCACTTGGGTCACAACAACCCCATGCAGCGCTCCAGGCTTGGGGAAGAGTGGCTGGAAAGCTGCCTGGCAGAAAAGGACCTGGGGGTGTTGGTCGACAGCGGGCTGAATATGAGCCAGCAGTGTGCCCAGGTAGCCAAGAAGGCCAACAGCATCCTGGCCTGTATCAGGAATAGCGTGGCCAGCAGCACTAGGGAAGTGATTGTCCCCCTGTACTCGGCACTGGTGAGGCCCCACCTTGAATACTGTGTTCAGTTTTGGGTTCCTCACTACAAGAAAGACATTGAGATTCTGGAGTGCCTCCAGAGAAGGGCAATGAAGCTGGTGAAGGGTCTAGGGCACAAGTCTTATGAGGAGCGGCTGAGGGAACTGGGGTTGTTTAGCCTGGAGAAAAGGAGGCTGAGGGGAGACCTTATCACTCTCTACAACTACCTGAAAGGAGGCTGTAGAGAGGTGGGGATTGGTCCCTTCTCCCAGGTAACAAGCCATAGGACAAGAGGAAATGGCCAGGGGAGGTTTAGGATATTAGGAAAAATTTCTTCACAGAAGTGGTTGTCAAGCATTGGAACAGGCTGCCCAGGGAAGTGGTTGAGTCACCATCCCTGGAGTATTTAAAAGCTGGGTCGATATGGTGCTGAGGGACATGGTTTAGTGGTGGACTTGGCAATGTTAGGTTGACGGTTGGACTTGACAATCTTGAAGGTCTTTTCCAACCTATACGATTCTATGATTCTATGACTGGGTAACACTATCCACAAGCATAAATTCTGGAGAAGGTCAGACTAATGGAGGAGTGATAGCACCTGCAAATCTCCCCAGTCTCTGCAAGAATGCATTTCATGCAGGAACACACACAGTGCCAAGTGCATAAACAAGCCTGTAGTTCTAAGATGGAGACATAGAAGCATATATCAAAAACCATAAGCACATTTGAGCTAATGTTTTTTCACTGGTCCTCAGAAAAAGCTAGGAGAAGCTTGAAACAAAGATAAGCAAACAAAGATAGGCAAGCAACAACGTTGACAAGAGTGGGCCAGTGAGGAAAAAAATAAGTCAAGGAAAATCACCCAGGAAACTATTGCATCACATGCATATGGCAGAAATAAAAAGTTGTTTACTGAAATGGAAAAAAAAAGTTGTCATACGTATCAGGGATTGAGTACAATACAACTCAGTATTTATTTGAGGGCATAAAATGTCATGCTGTTTTGCATAATTAACTACTGGAAGAAACACTTATTGAATAAAACACCGTACAGATTTGTTCATTATATACTAAAAAAATATATTTCTAACAGATACTTTATATGTCAGAGTGATTACATGTACCATAGCAACCAGGATGTTACTGAAATTCTACATACAAGTGCATGAGTCATTTTAAGAGATGTAGTAAGTCTAATAATGAATGTTTAATGAATGGCAGAATCAGTAACCTACAAGCTAGATTTTATAGATGTACAAAGCTTGGTAAATTAATTTTTTTCATAAATGTGCTGATAAGAAAGGATAAATATCTGTGCTATTTTCTTCAAAGCAATGTTAAGTAATATTTTCTATGTTGTCAAGTTATTTCCCTTATTTATCATCTGAAGCTTTTTACACAGCAGCTCCACTTATCATCTCAGTTTTAAGGATTTGTTCTAAAAACATACATCATATCTCTCTTATCCTGCCCAAAATCTGAAAAAGAGTCTTCTCTACTACTGTGTGGGTACAAGTGTCATATATCTAAGTTACAGAAAACGTCCATATAGTGTATTCTATATGCCTTCCCTGATACCAGTTTCCTGATGCTTCAGCTCTGATCTTCGATATACAGAGGCATTACCTGTTTTTTTAAAAGAGTGTTTTGTAGCTACTGCACACAATTTGCACAGTGTGCTGCTTCAAAGATCATCATGAGGCATTTGAAAAAAAAAAAAAAGTGGAAATAGAATTAAGCCCCAAAGTAAAATTTCTTTCCACCTAGGGGATGTGAAAACATCCTGTTTCATGACAAGGTTGAAGCCCAACTACTTGGGATTCTTTCCTAAGCAGCAGTCTAAGTACAAAATAGCCTAATATAAAGTACTACAACACGTGATGGAAATGTCTGCTTAAGTAAAAAGTAAAAACGCACTTTTTTTTTAAGTCATGCTTGAAGTACTCAATGTATTATATAAATGCAAGGTTCAAGGTTGAAAGAGCATTGATGCATTCTAGAATGACAGTTCTCACACTCCTACCACAGCCAACATATTTGCTTCTCCTTACTTTTCCAGCCTCTGTTCATCAGCTTAACTGTACTCATTGCTACTGCATTTCACGCTAATTTGTGTAAAGCATCAGTTAATGCCAGCTTAAAGATTTTTTTTAGTAGTCAGCCGTTAACTGATGCTGTGTATGCTAGTCATATCTTGCTGTCAAATGTTTTTTTCTTAAAATTCCTTTTATGAATCAGGAACAAATTCCGATTGGTTATCAATCAGGTAGAAAAATTAATCAGAAGTTTCTGAACATTGGAAATTCCTAGAATAGTGCATGAGAGAGAAACAGGCCTTTGTAAACACACTGGCCATAAGGAGACCTAAAAGTAATAGGATGGGAGGAGGTGGCTTTGACAATATAAAACCTGTTACTGCTTTAACATAGACTGGGAATGATGCACATCTAATGCAAACTAAGCTCAAGTTTCCGTGACTGTTCCTCATAATTTGCACAGGCTTTGTGGGATCACTGTTGTATTAGTCCAAACCACAGCACACATTTTTCATGCAAAATGAGACTACGTCAGTTATGTTTAAGCCAAGGATGGCTTTTTAACAGTTCAGAACCCTTATTTATAGACATGAAACTTGAGACACAAATCCACTCTTTCAGTCTGTGCTGAAAGAAAAGCAGAGGTAAACAGCATCTCAGAGAGGCAGTGTGAATGAAAATCTGCCACTTTTTCTGATGTAACTGAATCTAGGGTGTGGTGCGTGCTTACTATCTTATCGTAGAACCCATCCCTTGGTCTGTTTACAGCACGGTACTGAGCAAGCCAGGCTTTTACAGCTCTTTTGAACTCACTTAAATTACTACTACAGTTATCAGCACTTGCACCACCAGCAACATCAAAACTAGACAGAATTTCTCAATGTAGTTTTCATTCTCAATTTAGAAAAAGGAGAAATAGTTAAGACCATAATTTACTCCTAGGATCCTTGCATTTTCTAAGTAGCCAAAGAAATGAGTGCTTAAGAGAAGAATCCTTAACAAGAGTGCTTAAGAGTAGAAGAAACTAGTAATTTGTAATTTGGATTAATTCTTCATAAGGAGTAATTTATTTGATTTTTTTCCCTGCTTTTAAACAATCCAGAAACAGATGTTTAGAATTGTCCACAGAGTTGATAAACAAATCCCCTCTAATCTGCAGGAAGATGTCAAAAAGTTAGCTGTGAACAGCTCTATTTTCTGGTGTATTGGTGACTGAAGTCCTCAGATGTTTCTGTTCTGGTTAATTATAGAATAGTCAGCTAGATGAATGCTGCACTATGTAGCTGAATTGATTTTTAGAGTCTTTCATGGGTATCAGCATGCTAAGCACTATAAAGACATGGACAAAGTTCATGTTCCTGCCTGACCGAACTGTGTCTAAACAGGCAAAAGGGGAAATGGGAGATGAGAATTTGAGCGAAATTACACAACTGACTAATAGCAGACAAAGGAATCAAAATTTCCTGTGTTTAAACCCAATAAGCAGTGTATCAGGCTGCTTTTTGCCTGTAGAACTTACAGGGGAAACAAAATACTCCATTTTTTCACTTGCTATGGTGAACGTGGGTAGCATATTGGATTAGGAGACGCAGTTTCAAGTTCTCTGGTTTTGCCCCTTGTTTTCAGTCTGGTTTCCTAAGGAAATGAAACTTGTGCAATCACGGTGGGTGCGTATGGGTGCCTGTAGTAACTTTTGAACCTACTAGCAAACCGTCACAAAATTTGACACAAAGTGTTGGTCTCAAAGATGATGTAATTCAAAGGTATTGGTCTCAAAGGTAATGTAATATGAACATTGTGAAAACAGGGGGACAACTGTAGGTGCTAGCCTGTAGCCTGAGAGCAAGCAAATTCATGTGATAGAAATCATACTATTTTAGTGTCGATGTTAACAGAACCACTCACTGACCTCTTCAGTCAGGTTTTAGGGTTTTCCTCCATATGAAGAAATTTATTAATTAAAAACCCAACAACAAAATGGAATCTCATGAAAGAGTGCAACGTTAGGAACTGGAGCTTAAAGGAAGAAAACCAAATACAGTATTATTCATAATAAAATGATGAACTAGAATAACTGCTCATGCATGGATGGCATGTGGATTTCTCCTTTCAGCCTGTGGGTATCACGTCTTGATGAAGAGCCACAAGACCATTCAGATTTCCTCTGTGCTTCAGAGGGTAAAACTGGTGGTAGCAGAAAGCCCCACTGCTGTATTTAAAGGAAGAAGGAAGAAACAGAGATGAAAACTGGGGTGAAGCTATGTTCATGATTGAGAACATTTAGTTAGTGATCTCAGGCTTTATACTTAGGCAAGGCCTAGTAAAAAAATATCAGTGTAGACAAGGCCTCATTGAAGCTCAGGGAAGGTGAAGATTCAACTTCTAACATTAGAATACGCAGTTTGAGCATCTGTCTCATGTTGGAACTTATTTGCTCCTTTACAAGCACTGCTCCTCTTCCTAGCTGGTGAGATAGCCTGCCAAGAGTGCGTGAATGAAGCTGGAGAGAGGGTACAGATGTTTCATTTGAGTCCTGCTGAGCAGGTCAAAAATTTTCTTTCCCTTTTTAAAACAAGGGTTGCGGTATATTTCAGTTTTCCACCCTCAGTAATGTGAGCAGCCTTCAACCAAACCAAAGCACACAATTTCCACTGTGTCACACACATTCACTCAGCATAAGCATGAAATGGAAGGAGAGAAGCTGAAACTCTTAAGACCTTTTTACATGGGATGGGCTAAGAAATGTTTTTATTCTGGTTGCTATAGTAACTAACAAAGAAAAAGCTGATTGCGCAATCACTGCAATGACACATTTAAAGAGGGTGGTATTTTCAGACAGTAGTAATACAACTGCAATGCAAGAAAGTACTGTCATCAAGGAAAGATGGAAGCACAAGTCAAAAGCATGCTTATGACATATTTGTTGGCTTACGATGGAATATTTAAGAGAGGAAGGCTGGCTCTTGGTTAAGATGTTACCATCAGATTTTTGA
This sequence comes from Burhinus bistriatus, assembly GCA_013397275.1. NCBI lineage: Eukaryota > Metazoa > Chordata > Aves > Charadriiformes > Burhinidae > Burhinus > Burhinus bistriatus. Next base: position 93,801 of record VYXH01008450.1, on the reverse strand, counting down.
CATCTAAATTCAGTATTTTGCTCTTCCACAGCTTTCTTTTGTGACCTTGACCATGTCATGCAGTTCAGATCCAGTGAAACAGTGCAGACTAAAAGTTATGAGCAGTAACAAGCCATCTGAGGTGCTTGGCCATGGAGCAGAATCCAGAACCTTAAGTTACTCAGATTGAAAACAGGCTGCATTCTGAGCTGGGAGCAGCTGAATGTAGTGTATTAATGTAATTCCTTCTGACAGATCATATTTTAACTTGCATCATATGAGATGCATAAGTGGCCTTTACTGAACGGCAGCACTTCTTTTACTTGAGGTTCTGGAGTCTCTCCTCAAGATAGATTCCTTTCAAAGGGCAGAGAAGTCAACACTCCGTTTTTGTAATGTACTTAAATTCAACAGCCTAGACACTAGGACCCCTCATGCAGATGTTCTCACTCAGAGAGAGTGCTCTCATATCATTACATGAGACGCCTAGGTTCAATTCCTCCTGCTGCCTCGGGAAATTCAAAACTTACCTCCCATGTCTCAGTGGAAAAACGTCCTAAATGCCAGGATATAGGATATTTAAAAGGGAAGGGTGCTCTCACACTCTCCTATTCAATAATTAAAGAGCCTTGTGTGCACAGGGAATGCACACAACCAACTACCAGAACACTTTATTGGGAAGGGGAGAAATTAGGTTCCATTTCTGTTATATTTAATATTAAGTAGTCCTTGGATCAAGCTTTTCAAGCAACATAGCCAGAGGAGCAAACAGCCTATGGATTTTGATTGCTGGGGGCTTACTAGGCTGTCCAGAAACAGAGCTCTAAATGCCACCAGGTTGAGGAAGCAGCTATGTCAGGATATTAAGAATTTTAACTTGAATCTAAAGAATCTGGAATACAAAATACTGTATGGACTGAGATGTCCATCTTGCTCAACAGTTGTCTGTTAGTAAAATGACAATGTTGGTAGTTCTCTACCTGCCCAGGTTCTGTGTTGTTAACTACATTAAAACTGTGAGAAAATCAGAAATTACCACCGTATGGCCATGGAAGATAAAAATACAACTGACAATGACTTAACAAAGCTAAACAGCTTCGAATTAAGCAATTTTTCAAAGTAGCAAAAAGATTAAAAGAATTTTAAAAATGCAAAAAGTATAGTATTTAATCAGTAAAAAGATAGTACAAGGACTTTGTATAGTGGGAAGTTTTTGTTGATTTTCAAAACATATTCCATAAACTAATTGCAGAGCACTTTGAACAACTGTCTTGTTAAATAACCTGCCTTATGACAGCCAAAGAGAAAGATGAGATACAAAGAAATAAAAAAGGAAAAGGAGATATTTGCACAACAGATTAAATTTAAAAAAACCCCAACACATTCTGGTCTATACATAAATGGCAGAAAAATGAAAGACAGAAGGCACACAAATGAGATAAGCTTGTTAAATAGGGGGGTGACCTCCTGAATTTCCTCTTATCCCTGATTTTTCCAAAACCACTGGGATTAGAGTTTAGGGAACAGGAGAATGAGATAAATGATGAAAGTAGTGCTGAGGGATATAAAAAATGCTTGAAAAGGTGGCTGTGTATTAGCTTGAATTGTATATAAGTAAATACAGGCAGTGAAAAGAAAACATGAAAACAAAAGAAAAAATCAATGACATAACTCTTTCAGTCCTGTGTGGTATATCTAAGCATGTGCTGCAATCTACACAGCTCCAAAGGAACAACATTAAAATTGTATCTGTTTATCTGAGCACCATCACCACAACTATTAGCATAGCAGTCCTGAAAATCTGTATGAAAATGAAACGGTCTAGCACATCTACATACTTGTCAAACTTCTAACGGTGATGAACAATGTTGTAAAGTCATTGTGGCATGTGAATGCTTCCCACTGGTGGGTCAAACTGAATCCTCAGTAACTAGTGCATAAATACACAGTGTGTCAGAGAAATCATAAAAGATAGGTAAAAGAGGTATAAAGTTCTGAATCTCAATCAGCAACTACTCCTACAGGGTGCTACTATCTATTTTTTTGCTGCCTATCCTGCAAAAAAGCTGAGGGATCTACAGACCTTTTATTTAGGTGTTTGAATTATTTTTTCATTGCCACAACCACAGATTGAGACAAAAGCACTGAAACAACCTTCCTGCCTGAATACAAACAGTTTGCACCTTCTAAAATAGTAAGTTGAATATTGGTAGAATCTGACATGTCCATTTAGGCATAATTTTCCTACTTTATTGTCATTTCTCTCTACTGTGGAAACATTAAACTTTTTTTGTTCACATTCTTAAATACTATTGTGTAACTAATGCAGAGAATAATAGCATTTGGCATGTTCTTAAAAGCAATGTAAAACAATCTGCATTAAGAATACTAGTTCAGTTACTCTGACTCATTGGTCATACAATTTATTGACAATGTTTTTCCCTTCTCCTCTTTGTTTGCTGACCTTTTAAAGATAGATACCACTAAGCTTAAACTCAAATTTTAAAATGTGCTTGTATTTGACAAAGAAATAGCACACATTTTTTTTTTAACCTGTGAGTCATCCTGAACAAACATTAACAACCCTTCCTTTCAAAATTCCAAAGAAGTGATAAAATAGGACAGGTAGATAGGAAGAGAGAAAACACACCCAAAGAACCACTTTTCAGACAGAAATAGAACCTCTAACTTTCACTATCGGATTATTTTCAGGTTGTCACAAAACTTCACTGTTGGTGTTTATACCACAGGATTTTAGAAGCTTTCAAAAGTGTTAAAGAAAGGTACTGTTAACTCTTTTTTACAGATGATTGAAAAGACAAAATAGAAAGCCACAAACTAACAAGTTAAAAAAACCCCCACTTCTAGTTGAGGCTACAAAAAGTCTTGGATACTTTACCGAACCCTTTTGTAGCCTGACTACCAGAAATCTAAAGGTGCTCAGCGTATCTTGACAACTACGCATTGCTTTCTAAGTTAGATGTTCACAGAGACACCTATAATTAGAGATCATGTTCCTGAACCTAACAATGTACTTGGGCTAGAACTTTACAAGAACCCCTTGATACTGTGCCTTGAGGAGCTCATAAGAAATAAGGATTTCTTTTAAACCAGATTAATTTTCAGCATATGAATTTTCAGTCTGTCCCTGTTTGCCATCTTAAAATAAAGAGTGGGTTTAAACATGTTTGCTGAATTGGTGCCTTAAATATCTTCAAATCATGTGACTATTGAGATGGTACTGAACATTGGTTTTGGTATATATTTGCAATTACATTCTGTTCAGTACTGCTACAGGGACTCTCCCTGATTAAAACTGAATCCAGCAATCCTTCTAATCCAGAAAAGTGACAGTAATGCTTGACAATATTGCTATTCTGAGCAGTCCTTTAAAATAGGAAACAATATGCATTGCTTTAAAGCTTCCAAGCTATAAAACTGGGAGGAGAAGGAAAAGATCTTAGGAGTTCAGAAAAACCTGCATGATTTAGGTCTAAGTAATTGACATTTCCCCTGTATTCATTTTACATCTAGCTACAATGGACCACAAATGAAGGTGATCCAGTATCTCTGCTTAATCAAAATTTTCTTTATTGCATTCATCTACCTGATCCTATTCCCAACATAATTTATTACGAAGTGTCTATTAAATCCAGCAAACTGAGGTACAGGTCTTACATTCCCTTCATATAAGTAGAAGCCCGATAGTATCAATATAGGAGGGTTAAGTATTAACCTATAAAGAGTCTAAGCACAGTTTTGCCAGTATTTTGGTCACCCACCTCTTCAAGGTATTTTCTCCATTCATTCTTAATATCCCTAAGAACTATAGAGACTGACCGGTGCATTGACTTATCCGGATGGTATTCTTCAGGGACAAAGTAGAAATTCAACAAAATACTGTTGTGTGTAACAATTTTTGTAAACAGCTTTTAAAATAAAAGGATTTTTTTCTAACTAGCTCCAAATATGTTATGAGACCAGTTATGTTACCAGTTTTGTTCAATGGAAAAGGCATCAAATACATTCTCCAGTCAACCACCCTTCCTTCTGGAGTACATGTGGAACAAATAGCCTCCAGGTCAAGCCATATGTATACAGACTAACTGAGAACAAGACAGCCCATGAGAGACGAATGGAGTCCTAGAAAGATTATTCTTTCCCTTAAAGCATACATACAGCTGGTAAACTTACCATTTTCAACCCACAACTAACACTATTTTTTTTCTTTTAAATAATAGCCAATTTACTATTAACCCTTGTATCAATAACAACAGAGAGAAAGACCTTGGCAGCCACTGCTATTATGTGCAGCCACACTGCCTTTGTTCTGAGCCCTGTTCTGTTCCTACTGATCCCCCAGCACCAAGGACTCGGTGGGTTGCTGGAATGGGTTTGAGGGAAGATGCTCTTCCTCCCCTCTCCTCTCACTTCCTCTCTTCCCCAGCTGACTCACACACTGAGCATACTGAGAGAAAGAGAGAGAGGGGCAAGCAAAACCTGGCGAGAAAGGAAAAGAGCATTTCCCTTAAAGGGATGCAAAAGGAGAGTCCTTCAGCAGAGGAGGAGTATGGGCCTTATCTATGTGGCATATCATGTCCACCCACGTTTTCAGCACTTAATCCAGTGTTCAAATCAGCACAATCCTGCACTTTAGGGTGAAATCCCCTTGGAAAAGGTTCCTGCCCTGCAGATGAGATCACAAAGGGCAGACAAACACCACTTCCTACACACCCACGTCCTGTGAAATCCCTGTGATTAATCCTCATTTCTCCTCACCTCAGCTGTCACTCTTGCTTCCTCACTCAATCCCTACTGTGTCACTGGAAATAAAGAGGGCAAAATCATTAATACTGGCCTCGACCACTGCAGCACCAAAATTAAAATTTTGCCCACTCAGTTTGGAAATTTTGAAGCAGCTCTGTCAGAAACAAACCACATAGAAATTACATTTACATTTCTTTCCAACTAGAAGGAACACTGTAATTTTAGCTGCTGTTAGCTAAACAGAAAAATTTTAAGTAAATATTACACTAAACAACCCCCTCCCACCTTCTGTGAGCCCAACTTTCATCCTGTCATACTTTCAAAGGGACTGTTATACCCACAACAATTTATCTGTGAAAACACTTTAAAAAGGTTAAAACAATACACTTAATATATTTCCAGTGAGTGGTGTCTTGCCTCTTGCTGCTGACCAAGAGATATCCTGTAAAGGAAGTAGCTAATCACCGTCTCCTTGGAAAATGTTTACAAAGGGACGTTTGGGATGATGTTATCTACATCCTGTTTAAGTAGCTGGTTTGTTCTTCTAAAGCAGATGGTGAACCAAAAAGTAGCATTCTTAGTGGTATTGTTACGCTTTTCCTTTCTGTATCTTGAGCCTCACTGTTTCTGGACAGTAGTTCTTTCAAGGGTACCTGCTGTTTTTCACCTTCTCTTTGCATACTTTACACACATGCAATTTCTTAGAAAGGTGTCGCAGCATGGTTGGAGTTTTGGGGGGAGGGGGAGGAGGAAGGGAAGTAGATTCATTTTTGTGCAATTCTTATCAAAATCAATTGGTAAATTATATGTACACATAAGCACCCTGAAGACCTGAATCAAAACTGATCAAATATATTAATTCTGAAAGACCATAAAGGAAAGAAAACTATTTTGCTGTGGACTACTGGAAGGAAATAGAAGTTACGATGACAATGCTCTTGGACTCACTTATAGTAAATAAAAGCTTTTATCTGTCCCTGATGCCAGAATTAAACGTGCTTTTGGTTTTAGTGATACAGAACACAGATTTCGGTTAGCAATATCAATACCTTTCACTGCATACTCCAGTATCATAGTATCTCAAAGACAGCCCCACTGGGTGCTACTTCTGAAACAGCTGAACATTAATGCAAGGTAGGCAGATGATCCTTCTAGACAGATGATCAGTGCTTACTGTATTTCAGCATTCCTCTAAATAGGAAAGCATCAAAATCTTTAATCAGTAGAAAGGCTGAGGTATTACTTGTAGGACTGAGCCTCAAAGCCACACAAATCAAAGTGTGCTTCTACTCAGAAGAATGCCACCAGCTAATAACATTTTCTGATTTACCAGACTTGATGTTTTTATATATTATCAAGATATACCTTCATTGCTTTTCTTACTGGAACAATTAATTTCAGTCCACTGTTATTTAAAGTCTTCCAGAGTAAAAACAACAACAAAAAATCTGACAGTTTCAGTTACACATAGCTGACAGCGTGAGACTGTTGCCAATCAGCAGCTTGCAAATTATCTGTACAAACAACTAATGATAAACCTAGGCATGGCATTTAAAGTAAATTTCAGGCTCTTTGATGACTCCCTCAGGGAGTACAGGGTGGAAATAGAAGAAGGAGAAATTAAGTTATTAAAAATTACAAAATATCTAAATTTTCCTGGACTGGCTCACTTCTTTGTCTGAAAAGAACAAAAAGGGAAGACGAATTTGGCCATTTTGGGGGGGGATTAATCTCTGCCCAGAATCCCAGTCAGGGTACTGATGAAACTCAGGTACTAGTGCACTGTTATGCACTGCCTGATGCATATATCCATCTATCAGTGTCAAATTTCCTGGACTGAATGTGAAACCTCTAATCTGGGTTGCAAAATCATGCACTTGTGTATAGTGTGCTTCACTGGAATATATGAGCACTTTCACAAACATGAATGCAATTATTTTCAGAGTATTACTAAGCAATTGGATAAATTCTGACCAGCACAGGTCAAGAAAATACTTTATCGGTCATCTTTGTGAAGTACAGTGAGATTGTTTTTCCCATTTAAAAAAATGGGGAGCAGAGGCACAAGGGAAAGGTCACAGAAGTTGTAGTACTTGAAACGAGACAATTAGGACTTTTTTTCAAAAAACTAATTAGCATTACTTGGTATTTTGCATTATCAAAGTACATGTTTTTATTTAATTTTCACTAATGAATGCTCAGATTTCTGCAGATAAAAGAATGCCCAGCCAGCATCCAAAACCTGAGGAATACAGTCAATAAATACGTAGAAAACTCTTTTCAGCATTGCTGTTTCAAGGGCAAGGGACTCTAGGAGAGTCCATCAAAGATTCATAAGCAGTTTTCTGTTACGTCAGCCATCAGACCACATTTTTAATTCTACAGTCCTCTTTCTTTAGTGATTCCAAGCTGTCTACCTTCTGTAACCAAAGCAGTCAAAAATAATGACTTCCATCAGTATGCCTCCTTATTTGCCCCTACTACATATCCATAGTATGATCTGAATGATGCAGAGGTGCTATGAAAGCAACTGTATCTTGTTTCATAGTTAAAGGCAATATTGACATCCATACAGACAATGAGACGAGTGAATCTCCTAATTTTGGATTACACAATTCTTCAAGAGGCATCTCTACATGGTGACACTGTCGTAACTGCAGTGGCTGAAGGACATAGGCAAGATAAGATGCACAGGTAGAGATAAGGCCTTTTATTAGACCGACTAGTATAATAAAGGAAAAAGGAGACCGACATCCAGATGTTGCTATTTTTAAAGTTTAGTAAAGCTTTCAACATAATTTCCTACAATATTATTGTATTCAGTTTGGGACACTGAGGTCTGGATGGGTGGACAACTAGATGCCCATCTCGTAAAAAGCTGTTGAACGGTTAGGCTCAGAGGGTATGGGTTGTACTCTAACTGGAGGCTGGCAGGGAGCAGCACAGGGATCCATGCTGGGACCTGTCCATTTTAACATTGTTATCAACAGTCTGGGGGAGGCGATGAAGTGCACTCTCCTCAAGTGTGCAGGCAGCAGCAAACTGGGACAACTCAGTACATTTGAGGGCAGGGCTGCCATCCAGAGAGAACCAGACCGGCTGGAGCAATGGACCGACAGGAACTTCTATGAAATTCAGCAAGGCCAAATGCATAGTCCTGCACCTGGGAAGGAAGAGACCCTCGTAGGCTGGGGACCGACCGTCTGGGGAGCAGCACTGCTGAAAAGGAGGTGGAGGTCTTGGCAGGCGGCAAGCAGCACATGAGCCAGCAGTGTGCCCTGACAGCAGAGGCGGCCAACAACACCCTGAGCTGTATGCACAGGCGCAGAGCCAGCAGATCGGGGGAAGTGATTACACCACCTCTACTCAGCACTCTTTAGAGTGAGTCCATTTCCGGGCTCCCCAGAACAAGAAGGATATTGACAAACTGGAGTGAGTTCACCGCTTCACTGAGATTGTCGGAGGCTGGAGCGCTTGCCCTGGGAGGAGATGCTAAGGCAATTGGGCGTCTACAGCCTGGAGAACAGATGGCCTCAGGGGCGATGTAATAGCAGACTGACTGCTTCAGAGAAGGTTACTGAGAAGGAGCCAGGTTCTTCACAGCAGTGCATGGCAGGAGTATGAGAGACAACCAATAAACTGAAACAAGAGAAGATATTGAGTGGATATAAGGAAATATCTTCTTTTTTTTTTTTTTTTTAACCATGACAGCAGCCAAACATTGCAACAGGTTGCTCAGAGAACCTGTGTAGTCCTCAGACTTGGAAGCTTTCAAGATCCAACTGGATAAAGCCCTGATCAACCAGGTCTAGTCCCACAGCTGGCCATGCTTTGAGCAGCAGGCTGGATCTGAGGTCCCTTCCAAATTCAGTCATTTAGTGATTCTGTGATTCTCTGCAGAAGCCTTCTTCAAGTCTACTCAAAACCTTGTCTTTTTCTAACTGTGCTGATTAGTCCAATAAAAGATATTGCCTTTACCTACAAATGATCTCTTGCCTATAATTTCCAAGACTAAAACCCACAGATGTTCCACCAGTGGCAGCACGTTTGCACCTACACGGGTCATTACTAGGACTGGACTCATCCAATCCATCCCACAGACCTTTGGCATTTCAACTGACAAAATGACTCAGCGTAGCTGTAATGACCAGCCTGAGCGTTCACTGAGAGTGGTGGGGAACTCATGGCTGGCAAATAACCTAAGAAATGCTCTGGCAAAATCCAAAACCAGTGAGACCCAGGTACTCCATGCTCTACTCTAGGTTCTGCAGGGAAGTGCTTGCTAGTAGTTCTAGATCTGCCTGACAATTTTCCTAAGCTTTTCCTTTTCCTCTTTCATGAACTCTAGTCTTGTCTCTTTTCCACCTTGTTCAGCTCAAGGCTGACTGCTGGATATGAAAAGGTTTAACAGAAGCAGCCTTTACAGAAGAAATGTCAATATAAGGTAGATTGGATAGGTAGATCTGCTAGTAGCATAGCTACTAACTTTGTAAGATGTCTTGCATGGTCCTTAAACATGAGGAGGCAGTGGCTACTGGGTGCTCTCATTTCCTTCTGTTCTTGCAGAAAAGCTGGAACCTCAGACATACCTTATTGACAACCCAAAGCACTAAAATAAGATTAGTCCAGTCTTATTCAGCCTGACTTAAAGATCACGTTTAAAGGTGATCTCTCAATCCTACAGTCTTACACTTTCAGGTCCCATTCTGCAATCATGAGTCTGAGTTTTTATTGCCCCCCACTTATAGATGAAAGCTGGAGTTGTCCAAAAAGTCACCGTAGAATATGCACAATTGAAGGAAGATACTTGTGATAAAGTCACAAAAACTTAACACTGTTATAGGTCACACAGCTTCAGAAGGTGGAACATTCCATCCCTAGCCACCATGGCAAAGATGCATCAAGAGAAAAATAGCAAGAGAATTACCAATGAACCTCGATGGGGTTATCAGATCAAAACCTTCACTAACACTACAACTTTCTAAAAATAGAAATGTTTGATAAATTAGTGAAAGCACCCAAAGCCTAGGTCATCCTGATCAAAAGTTAGGACCCAGGTTTGGAACAAGACCTAGAAATGCTCTACTAGCTGTAACAGAAATTGACACTCACACCAACAAAAACCGTTCTAACAGCTACAAACATAACAGCGAAGTACATTTAGACAATGCGTTAAATAGGGCTGCTATTCCTATCAGCTGATCATACTGGATAACCACACCTTTGGCATATCACAGTTCAGATGAAAGAAGTTTTTTCACGTGCAATTGATAGCAGGCCCTTACTGATGACAACTTGTTAAACATAATGATTCTGATTATTACCTAGTTTGGATAACGTATGTTGACTTTCCATACAATGACTCCTCATAGTTTTCCATGGGGTGTCCTTCTTTCCAATTATGTCAGCAAGCTTATCGCCTTTTCTGGAATTGTTTCCTATGCTAGATTCTCTGGCTTGCCTTTCTAATGTTGTCTACTCACTCCACCCCCTAGCAGATGCTCTGTCACTGTCAAGGAACCTTCTCATTCATGATCCCACAAGGACACTGAAAAGCTTTAGGAATCAGGCTGTGATTTTACAATGATCTATGTAAAATAGATCTAAGTGAAAGCTACTGGAAAAAATGTGTGGTCTTGCTCTCTTGCCATTGTTTGGCTGTGGCAGCAGTTGAGCTCATATGAGTGGGTGGTGAATTAAATAATTGATACTGTATGGCAGAACATGTATCATTTTTAGTTGGGTTGGGTTTTTTGCCTTGATTAATTTTTGTGTGCAACTCACCGTGTGGTTGTACAAGCTCCACTACTTGGCCCATTGTAAAGAGCACGAATATGGACCCAGAAAAGATGGCAATTAAATGAGCTTAAAATAGATACGAAAGAACAGCTTAAGAAAATTATTTTCACTCCGCTTCAAGGCCAAGCTATGTTTGTGGACTCGCACTAACTTGGAGGGAGAAAGGCATATCTTGAAGTACAACAGAACTTCAAAAATCCGGCTTGCTCTGAGGCAGTAAGTTGGTCTCTTCACTTGGTTCCAATGGTAAAATCCAATTTATAAGTTACTATTGTTGTAAGATCCTCCAGGGATCTATGCACAGCAGTATAAAAACGGCTGGCTGGTCATGTTTCCTCAGGAGCAATATGGCCCACCCTAGCCATCATCATCTTGCAACTCTGTTAGCATGGCTCCTCTGGATCAAAAGTTATATTTTAAAATAATCATGTACTGATTGCAGCTCTGAGAACAGTAGAAATATCTTGCCTTTCCACAGAGCAAATCTCTGATCCTCTGAGGACATAAAACAGGCACAAATCTACTTTACAGTAGGAGACCATTTCATCTGAAGAATGTCACATTCAAGGATCAGTATGTCAGACTGCTGTGTGGGCATATAAGTTACAACTGAATTTTTGTATGAGATTGTGTACTGTAAGATTTGCATATAGACTACCTTCTGACCACAAAGCTAGAGAGCATTCTTTCTGTCAAACCTCCATTTATTTGTGTGTGTTGTATGCATGCACATGAACTTCTCAAGGAAAATGTGTTAAAGAAAAAGCAAGGATAGCTGGGGTGTACTTCTCTGAAGTAGAATTCAGCCAGGAGATTGCCTTAACAACATAATTGCCACAGATAATATCACAGACCACACGACCTGTGGTCTTGGATATATATTAATGTATTTGTGTTTCTTAAACCACAGTGGCCTTCAAGCTCTATGCTAGGAAAGAGGTTAAAAATTGCTCAGAAGAATGTCACATACTGAATCACTGATGTGATTTCCAGGAGTACGTAGGGTTTTTCCTTTTACCTGGAGGTCTTCAGCAAAGCAAAAGTCAGGTTGGCACAGGTCCTGTTGTGATAATGGCAGTTACCACTGCTTCTGGGAACACGCCAGTGAGCTGCCTCCTGTGAAAAATTGGCCATTTTGGAGATCTAGAGAGAAATGTGCCCTGGTTGTCGGCAGAGAATTACTTTGAATACCTGAACCTCACCAGTTAAGTCTTAAAGAAACAGTTTATGAAGGCACGTTGAGGCACGATGGCATTGTGATGCTTAAGTAATTTTTAAGACTATAAATTGAGCTGTTGACAGTGCAGCAGCCGAAGTGCCCTGTGACCCAGTACTTTTGTACTGCTCCGTTATTTCTCAACAAAAGACCATTTGGTCAAACTGTAAGTTACAGGATATGCAGTGAGTTTGCCCTTTTGGACTTTCTGCCTGGTCTTTTCTCCTCAGAAGTGAAGGAGCTGTCAAGGTTGAGTTCAAAGAGCTCTCAGAAACTCGCAATTATGATACAAGGACCATGAAAACTACTGGGTTCCCTTTCCTTGCTCTGGGATTAAACTGGAGGGACAGTGTAAGGTGCTAAAGAAGCACGGGGGCTTTAAAAAAAATAACTGTGAATGTGGGTGTCTCAGTTTCGCACCCCCACCCCAGCATCGCGCAGACGCTCACTGCCAGCTGTGCGCACCATGGCGGGGTGGGGTGGGGTAGGGGGGACCGCAGCCGACGCGGAGCTGCACGACCTGGGCACCTTCCCCTCAGCCAGGCCTCTCGCCAGGCCCGGGCTCCGGAGGGGGCCCGTCCCGCCCGCCGCCTTCGAATCCATTCGCCAAGGCCCTCGCTCGCCACCGCCACCGCCCCGGGGTGGCCGCGCAGACGGGCCCCCCGCTGACACCCCGCCCCCTCCGCCGGCCCTTGGCGAGCCAGCCAATCAGCGCGCGCGGGTCCAGGCCGCGCGTGGGTCCGCCCCACCCGCAGTCACGTAACCCCGCGGGGGGGCCCACGGGGACCGGCAGCGGCCGGTGGCGAGGTGTCGCTGCGCCGTGGCCGGGTTTGGCCGAGAGCTCGGCTGCGCTTGTTCCCCTCGCCCCCGGCCCCGCCCCGGCACAGGTGCCCCGGCGGCGGCTGTGTCCCGGCTGCTGCCAGGCACGCGTGAGCCCCGGCGGCTCAGCCCGCCGTGGGGAGGGGGCTTGCCCAGCGGGGAGGGTCTGTCCTGCCGGGTCGGAGTTGCGCCGTGGAAAAAAGTTGCGGCCGCTTTACCGCCCGGCGGCGTGAGCGGGAAAGCGCGTTTCGGTACCTGGTAAACCCGGTGGCTTCAGAGAAGAGCAGCCCAGTAGCTCCGTACTTCCTTCTGCCGATAAGATCTTCGCCTGCGCTCGTCACGGGTGGCAGCTGCCGCCGCTGCCCCACTTGAATTGGTTTCAGACTACTCCCGAGGCGAGACGGGGAGAGCGGGAGAGC
>VYXH01008450.1:32182-69651 GCA_013397275.1 Burhinus bistriatus | reverse complement strand
AAAAAAAAAAAAAGTACTTGTTTAGGTTGAATAACATAGAAAATGATCCCATACCTTAATTAGTAATATTAAGAAATGCCCTGCAACAGTACTTTGGAGGCATAAGCTCTGTGCTAGACCAACTGATAAAATGGGGCCAATAAAGCTTACACTTGAACACACGTGGGGATGTTTCTCTGATGAAAATTTGGCATACTGCAGCTAGCTTGAATCGGCAGTTGGGGAGCTGCTTCTGTATGCAGATATTTGATGGTGCTTCCTGGTGATTAGGTATGTTTTAAGTTTGGAGTGAAGCTGTGGGGTTCTTTTGTCCGTGGTGAACAAGAGATGTTTCAGTTTAATGACTGTTGTGGTTTAACCCCGGCCGTCAGCCAAGCACCACGTAGCTGCTTGCTTTCCCCCCTTCCCAGTGGGATGGGGGAGAGAATTGAAAGGGTAAAAGTGAGAAAACTTGTGGGTTGAGATAAAGACAGTTTAATAAGTTTAAAAAAAACCAAAACAAAATGCCCCCCCCCTCCCCCCCAAGAAAAAACAAATCCCAACCAAACAGCAAAAAACACCAAACCAACAATCAAAAAACCCAAACAAAACCAAGAAAAACATGTGATGTGAAAATCTCTAATTGCTCGTCACTAGCCAACTGATGCCCAGCCAGTCCCTGAGCAACAGCAGCCCTGGCAAACTTCTACCCAATTTTTATTGCTGAGCACGACATGATAATGGTATGGAGTAGCCCTTTGGTCAGTTGGGATCAGCTCTCCTGGCTGCGTACCCTCCCACCTTCTTGCCCGCTCCCAGCGTATTTGCTGGTGGGGCAGTGTGAAGAGGCATGCCCCAACTGCTGGGTTAGAAGGTAGTTTGCCAGAGAGTCTGTAAACACTAGTTCCAGAAATATATCTAGAAGTTAGAGCAAAGACTAGGAAGCCGAGATATGTAAGGCAGGGGAAACCTGAAACAGGAATTCACAAATATTAGAGCAGGAGTAGATTGGAGTATGCATCAGTAATGGAAATCAAGGCCAGGAACTGGGAACTAAGCGATCTGCAACATCTTCAAGTCCCTGAGAGGCAAGCAGCTTGGTGTCTGCTAGTCCGTTACAGTTTGAACCTCTGGATGGGGCTGACTTTGTGCTTCCTTGGATCTGATGATTGGCTGCCCCAGGATCAATCATGCAGTTAGAGAGAAGCTTATTAAAAACCACTGCAGTTGTGGGATGAGTAAGTGCTAAGCATGCAGCTGGGTTCAGTGGTCAAATAGTGATACCGGCCTCAGAAGTTTCTGATTCTGTTCTGGGAGTCTCATTTGTCTCATCCATCGGTGGTTATGCCAGCACAGCTGTGTTGCCAGGCATTACACTTGAATTATTCAAGAATTGCCTACTACTCAAAAGCTGCACGGGGCTCCAGTATCATGATTTAAAGCTTTGAAAAAAATCTTGAACGCTCGAATTATGTTTTGTAGGCTTTGGAGAAAAGGACTATTTGATTAAAAAGTTCTCATCTAAATTTGCTCAAATCAATATTTTAAACATGCTGTAGAACAATGTATGGGGGTGTGGTGGTGTTAACTTTTTGTCTTGTTCTGTGTACTTGATCTGAATTTCCAAGGCTAATGGAATATTTTCCACCCACGTTTCATTTGGTTTCTCTTGAAGTACATTTTAATTTCTCAAAATCATCCCAGTTCTCCTTGACAAGAGCTTTTATCTTCTTGTTTTCATTTCAAAGAATTACCCACCCAGAGCTCTTTCTGCAAGATGTAGCTTTCCAAAAGCTGTTTCTGAGAGAGGGTAATGGCTTTCCCTTGAGGTTTTTCTCCCCTAGTGTTTCGTACCCTCACACAGAACACTCTTATTATCCTTTTTGGATTCATATTAGACTCACTTGTGTCTTGGATATATCTGCATTGTCCTGTTGGTGCAGGATTGATCACAAAGTACTATGATTCTTTCATCTTTGGAAAATACGGATTTGTTCTCATTTTAATTTTGGAATTTTTCCTCCTAAGACCAATTACTTGTGTAAATAAATTCATGTATGACTCACTTAATAGTTACAAGCATATTTGGACAATAAACCAATTTTAAAAAAAAAAAAAAAAGCTTTAGGACAATTCCCTGAGTATTTTGGTGCTGTCTGCTAAACATTGTAGTATTCTTGTTGCATGGTGGGGAACACCACCATCCCGTATAGAAATAAATGTAAGTTGGAGATTCTGCCTGCTTTCTGCTGTAGTGAAAATTAAAACAATCATTCTTTTACCTAATTAGTGCGTCATCTTTGTAAGGACATTGTAATTAAGTTATGTTATTTCTGAAAGATATTAAGTACTTAAAATAATGATCTGAAATAAAGGAAAATTCACTAAGGACAAGTATGAAGTTCTACACTTAGGGTAATCAGTTGTAAAAACAGTATGGTAAAGTCCTTTATATACAGCATTTCTGCAGAAAAGGATCTCAGTGTGAAGATGGGTTTTAAAACTGAAAATGGTTTAATGATATTGTACCACTACAGAAGCTCTAAAGAGATAAGTGCACACATAGAGGGATGTGCGTACTTATTTTTATTGTTTTATGTCTATACATTATATATGCACATTTACCTTTATATACATATACTTTTTATGTATGTATTATGTACAGGTATTAAAAATAACATTATAATTCTGATGCTAAGACCTCCTCTGGAGTAGTATATTCAGGTTTGCTTCATAAAGGTGCAAGCTGCAAAGGGTTCAGAAAAGGACATCAAAGTTGACCAGAGATCTAGAAAACCTGGCTTCTGAGGAAAAAAATTGACAAATTTGGTGTTTACTAGCTCAGAAAAGAGATGAGGGAAGCAGTCCTTAAATAGAGAAAATATATTGATAAGGGGAAAGAGAATGTTTCTTCTGTCTGCTGAGGGCCAGGCGTAATAGGCTTAAGTGGCCCAAGTCACCTGAAGTCTTTGATTAGACAGTAAGGAGAACTCTCTAATGACAGAGACGCTCAAGTGCTGGAATATGTCACCTACAGAGGCTGTCAAATCCTCATCAGTGTAGAATTTTAACAACAAATTAAACTGGTTCTGAAGCATACTGGCTTCGAGAAAGCTGATTCTGCGTTGGAGCAGGGGAATAGAGTACATTAGCTCCTAGCCCTGATTTCTGTTACCAACTGAGCTTTCAGCTGTCATTAAAAAATAAAGGCTATTTCCAACTCAAAAAGTAAACATGCTAGTTAAGGTTGAATCTGCTTACTGACCCTCAATGATGGTGTCATAACCGATGAGCAGGATGGTGGCTTCTTATGAATCTGATTCTGACCAAATGTGATTGATTCAATAGAGTTAAATAGCTACCTCTGTTACAGGGTACCAAATTCCAAAGTGGCAATAATAAGCCTGTAATAAGAAGACTACTATGTGTTGCATAAGTTTCAAACTGAAGGGTAACAGAGCGTTTCCTATTTGTGAAGGGAAGTTCCAGGAAGTATCCATGAAATACTTTATTTCATTTTGGTTGGTTCTAGGTATTCTAAGATTATCTTGTAGTACTGCACCTCATGTGTGGGGCAGAGACATTGACTTATGGCTGTTTCAGTTCAGTCACTAAAACCTAGCATGTACTCCTACATGTACCTCCATATTTCATACATGTCTGTGTGTTTCATCAAGGTCTTTGAGACCTTAAGAACATCAGTTCGTCCGGTTTGCAAATAACATGCTACTCTAATAATCTTTGCAGACATCCCCACACCATCTTCTTTAAGCCACCAGAAAAAAACCCACTTTGCATAAATCTTGAAGAATTCTATGTAGCGCATCAGTATAGCAACCCACAATTTTCAGCTTTGCAGTTAATAAGACCGCCTGGCAATTGCTTGATGCTTTCTTGCATTGCATTGTTTTTTGTGCTACTTTTTGATAACCACTGGAAGACTTAAGGGAGTTTATAAGGAGTTATTCATGTTCCTAGTAGCTTAGTCACTGATCACATGATACCAGTGCTCTCTGATTCACTTCTGATTCATTTCAAATTGTACACTAGCTGATAGAGTTGGAACCTGCTTATGAAATAAAGACAATGCTTATGAAATAAAGGCCTCAGACCTAGAAAAGCTAACTTTCTTTCTTGCAAAATTCAGTTCAGTTAAGACATCCTTGGCATTCTTCCTGTTGCCTTATCATTGCACTTGTGAGTGGGAAAGTCTCAGTATAACAATCTTGTCTATTGAACGTACTCTTTCTGTTAAGTGTATTTACCACAGGCTTGGTGGCCATCAGGACCTGGTGAAAAGCAGGAATTTTGCTCTTAAAGCCTAGCTTATTGGGTTTTGAGTACTTTGATTCTTTCAGCTATTCTAGGAGCAAGCGATGCTTCAGTTATTTCTAAATCCTGGATTACAGGGAGCCCCCAATTGGGTTGTGCAGTAGAGTGGCTGATGGGCCTAGATTAGGATGTTCTTGCCCTTGTATGTTCTGAGGCTCATATATGCAATGGAACTTTTGTAATTGTAGTTTTTAGTGGCTTCGTGTTACTACATAGATAATAAAATATTTAGCCCTAAATGTCTTTGTGCTTTCACTCATGTAGTTAAATACTGGAAAAGTATACTCAACTCCTGCTTCCTTGTTAAAAAGATCTTGGTACAATAATGGCATTTACAGACGGAAAAGCATGTAACCAGTGGGTTATTTGTATCTTGCTGCAGTGAAACAAAGCTAAGGTTTATGCAGTATTTTGCAGCTTTTTTTAAGGTAAATTGACTAACTGAAACACACCCATTCCACTTTATTTAGTGTTCACTTAGTGGTTTTTGCTCAGTAGGGTGTGTGGTTAGAAACAGGTATACAAACGGAAATGAAAATGAGTCTCAAAGTTTTAAAACACACTGCTGGAGGTTCAAGAGAATGCTGCAGAGGCATTCAGCGACACTTGCAACGCAGTCAGGAAAGCCCTCTCATTGGCTCCACCATTTCACAAAGGTGGTTTACCATAACTTCTGTTACTTACTTACACACAGCTCTGTTTAGCAGATCATCTCTCTGAAAAGAAGGGACCTAGTGGTCAGAGGTGCGAAAAACCCAATGACAGTTCTGAAACCCAAACTGGGCTGGAGTCTCTTCTTGTGTAAGGGCCATTTTTACCAGTTCAACTCCATGGATTTTTTTGAATTATGAATTTGTGAAATACAAATGGAAGAGGAATCAGACTCAGTATTTTTCTTTTTAGTAACGTTTACTGTATCATGGTGTATGCACTTGGAAAGTGATTCCTTTTAAAATTGGGCAGGAAGATGACATTAAATATTTGGTACTGCATGTATTTTTAAAATCATGTTCCACTACAATTCCATGTGGGCTTGCTGTTCAGTGCTTTGCAGGGACCCTTAAGGTTTTTTGCTGCAGAGTGTTTATTTTGGTTTTTAAACCCTCGCTAATACAATGTTTTTCTTTGTGGAGATGAGCCTTTTAGTTTCGTGAGAGAATGGATAGCACGAAACTTAGTACTGCTTTAATGTGTGCAAAATAATTGCATGTCATCATAATGAAGTCTATCTCTGTTGTGCGATAATTAGGTCTGGATGTTGTGAAGCATAAATGCACTTTTATGGTATTTTCTTGCTTAATAAATGTGTTGACCTAATCACTAATAGTGGGCAGAACATACTGGTTTTCTCTGCATCTTTGTAAAATGGAAAAGAGACCTTCTAGAGGACAGAAATTCAATCTGGAACCTAGTGCCAAGTGGTACTTGTGTTATGTCATGGCAGAGGATTTTGGAATATGCACAGAGGAGAAGCTGCTAGGAGAGTCAGTTATTTGCTGTCTTTCTCAGCTGGAGATTATCTATATTGAGCACTTCTGAAAAGCTGGTGATTTAATTACAGCTGTATATACTTAGTAGTGTGTGTGCACGTAACCATTTGGCTTTCAAGTTAAGTGTATATTGAACTGCTTTTCTGATTAAACGAGCTGTTGGATGGGGGCTCTGGCAGAACACCAAGTTTTGTAGAGTGGATGAAAATTGATACAGGTCTCTGTGTGCAAATTCTTTAGGTAATGAATGAAATTATGTGAGAACACGAACAAGGAATGCATAAACATGCTATAAAACTGAAAATCTGTAGTATAAGTCAAAAGGCAGCTCAAGAACTTTTAGTTACTTGGGGTCTATATTGCTCTCATTTATGGGGCTGTAGGACAGGCAGACTTTCCCCTTGCCTGTATCACTGTAGGTAGAGTTGTCATTCTGGGCTTGATAGTGCTGAGTGGGTTGCTGCATGTTCACGTAGGCTCTGCCAGAATTTACTGATCAGAATTTTTCTGCTTGTCTTGCCTGAGAGGCTGGCTGTAGTAAGATATTTCAAGACTGCTTATTGTATTGAGTTTCCTCCAAACTGTGATGCATTTTCTAGAAGAATAAAGTTACCCACACCAGGTATATGATACCCAGTGTGTCCTCTGCTTTCAGGGCTTCAAACAGTCAGCTAAAACAATAACTTCACTTGTAAGCTACAGATCTAGGCCATTCTGAGTCACCTTCCTGCTGAACTACATCTACTCTGCATGAAATAGTCAGCCTGTTTGGCAGCTTAAACTAAATGTGATGGAAAGGTAGGAATCTCAAAGAATTGCTTGTGTAGAAGAGAGACATCCAGATGGGTGCCCACATTGGTGTAGGGGCAGCTGTGTAAGGGCAGCAGCATTGGTTTGACTTGATTCGCTGTCTGCCCAGTCGGCCGGGGTTCAAGCACAGCATGTACTGCTTTGTGTAGCTGATAGCTTTAAGCATGAGTGAGGAGTTATGGCATTGTTGTGCGGAAGAGAATGAAAAGACTTTCAGGGGAGAGTGTAGTGATAAAGGGTATGAGTAGGACCATTGTGGAGTGAAGAGTAGAGGAGACAGATCTAGAGGAATTCAGGCTTTATTAGTTTTACCAAAGATCCAATGTATTGTTCAAAAGCAAGGGCCTGGGCTTTGGGGTTCTCTCTTCACATTGGGTACCTTCCTGTAGAAGGGCATGGAAATTCTTGCTCAATGACTAACATGGATTATATTGTTTTGGAAGTGGGCTAAATTGAATGTTCCTTTTTGGTGTTGTGCAATTTAAAATTTTTTCCCCCTTCTAGTAATAGCAGATTTGCAGCATATGAAATGGCATCTGTTTCACCTACCTCTTCCATTTTGCCTTATTGTGCATTGCTTCTGTATATTGTTCCTGTTATTGCTCTTTTAAGTGATAACTACATTTATCCTCATAGAGGACAATATATTTAAAATTATTCAAAAACATAAATTTTCTTCTGTGTTTGAAAGGGTGTCTAATTCTAATTCAAGCTACTTAGGTTCTCTCATGGCAGGCAGGCTGTAGAAAAACATCATCTGTTAATATTTACAAGCACTTTCACTACTGTGTTTGTTACAGAAATGGAAACTTTTTTAAACGTTCTGCTACATTTGATGTCCATGATCTTTTCTGAATGTGGGAATAAACCTCGCAAGACCCAGAAGATAGATGTAGTCTAAAAACTTTCTTCAAATAAAATCCTTGTTATGCATAGTTCAAGGAAATGTGTTAGGACATTTAGGTCCACCACTGGGAGTATGCATAGGTTAACCTCTGGGCTTCTGCGTATGTTATATCTCATTCCATGCGCATCTAGGTATAGATCCTAACCTGTGCATGTATTTTAGTGTTATGTGTGTCAACTGTACAAAAAGCCTCACAAACACTTAAGAATATCGCCATTCTGTTTGATAAGTTCGGTCATGCCAGTGAGTGATCCATGGTATGGATCAGTAACTGAATTCTTTTGCTCTGCAATTCGTTAACTTGTTTCAAAGGTTATACTCATCTGCCTAAAGCTAAGCATTTAAGTGCATTGCTGGGCTGAGATTATTATGTACAATTATATGGATATTTTGAGTGCTTTTGAGACACAGCTCTTTTTTTGCTAGCCTGTCTCTTTTTTTTTTCTTTGTTCTTTTTTTTTTTTTTTTTTTTTTTTTTTTTTTTTTTTTTTTTTTTTGTGGTAAGGGTCTTCCAAATCCTGGTACTGAAATATGGCTGTTGTTATGTAGCTCTCATCAGAAAAATGATGCACTTCCCAAGTTAGTAAGTTACTACTGTCTTTGAAATAGCCTAGGTGAATAGACCTGATTAGAATTAGTATTCAGAAAATGCCTCTTGCAAGTTGTTTACCAAGGTATACTGAGATTTCAATATGAATACTCCTTCTTTTTTTCAGATTTAGAAGGAAATGCATATCAAAACAACCAGCTGCTAAAGATAATTCTGGCTATGCATCAGTTTATCATCTCCTCTGCAGACATGCTCCAGAAACTCATTGATCTATATCCTTTGTAATATTCACCTGCTTTTAACGTAATATTAGATAACTTGACAAGTTTGAAATGGGTAAGTAGAGGATATTTAATCTGTGGGCGTATTACTGTTCCACTAATTAAACAATAGGATTGTTCTTTTTCAGGTTTTGGTTGTATAGTGTGTTTTTGTTTGGTTTAGGGTTGAGGTTTTTTTTGTTTGTCTGTTTGGTTTAGCTTGTCATCCACAGAGAAAAAGATAAAACTCCAATTCAGATTTTAAGTAGGATAAATCACCCTCCATTTGCTGTGAAGGGAATATCTGGCAGGTATTAGATTAATGTAGGCACCTCAGTTAGGTAGAGTGAAACTGGGCTTCAGTTGCAGATCTCTTTCTCTCTTTCTCTCCTCCATACAAACAGAAGATCAAGGAACAGAAGTGTAATTTTTGAAAATACTGTCATCGTATCATT
Source organism: Burhinus bistriatus (assembly GCA_013397275.1). Lineage (NCBI taxonomy): Eukaryota > Metazoa > Chordata > Aves > Charadriiformes > Burhinidae > Burhinus > Burhinus bistriatus. Next base: position 60,868 of record VYXH01008450.1, on the reverse strand, counting down.
TGGAGATGAACATATTATTTCTCACTCACACACTCAAAATGACAATGCACTAAAATAAATCATAAGCTTTTCCTCCCTATTTGTTCCCATTTTGAGGTGGCTGCCTGTACATGTGTGTTTCTGACTCATTAGATTTTTCACAGCAAAGCTACTGGATCATATTGGCAATACTAGCCTTTCTTAGGAATTTTTAATTGTGGAATATATTACTTGACTTCTTAGCTTTACAGAATGTTTACTGCTAGTTAGATGAGCACATTACAGCAAGCAGACCTGGCATGCTGAAAATCTTCAACCAATCTTGGTACAACTTAATTTAGATAATCCTTTCTTCCACCAAACTCTGTATCTTACTGGCTTTTAAAAGCAGCATCATTTACAACACAGCTTTACTGTAGTGTTGGATTCTGACTGTCCTGCTGCTTCTCTAACCACAAGTGTTAGATCAAGTGTGCTAAGATACAGTGGTGGTGCAGTGTTGCATTTAAATTAGGCTCATGCACTCTTTGAAAATGGAAGAAAGTGATTGCTTGCATGTTTCTGAGAAGTAACGTTTTCTACAGTCAAAGGAGTGATTCAAACTTTTATCAGACTTGCATGTTTTGCAAGCTTGGTTTTTGACTCTGTGTAGCTCCCTGTAAACAGGTTGAAAGGTAAAGACAGTTTTGAATGGGTCAGATAGTCTGGGCTCTTGTATTTCGAACCTTGCAAATGTCCCAGTTTCACCATTTTCCATCCCCTAAATTACGTGAGTGATTTTACATGGTTATGGATGATTTGAAAGCCATCTAACTTCAGGCATTCACTTTGGCGCCCTTCAAAATATTGGGGAACTTATTCACACCTCATTAGTTCTATAGTCAGCCTAATTTAAACCCTTATATCAGTGCTTAAATTGTGGATGGTATATCCCCTCAGTTGTGGTAGATTTAGGCTGCAGTTAATTTCAATCAGATTGTGGGAAGATCCACAAGGTATTTTCATTAAATTATGTTTTTTAGTACTGAAAATACACGTGTAATCTACAGCAGAAGAATCAAGATATGCATAATACATTTTCCAGACGGACTTCCATGTCTTCAAAAGACATTGGCTACAATATCAAAACATGTTTTATAGAGCTAATAGACTAAAAGTACGGTATTTCTTTCCAGTTATCACAGCAAGTCAAATGAAAGCTGTCATAGAGTTAGAAAGGTGAGGTTAGCAAGGAGAGGCATTTCACATTTTTCTCTACCATTGTATACATCTGGTTACATTTAAAAGAAAATAGCATATGTTTTGGAAAAGCTCCAGTGAACCGTAATTAACTGAAAAGAATTTCTTCATAAAAGCAGTAATTGATAGATTTGGTATTACTGTTTAAAATTTTAGTGAGATGTGCAAGTGCATGAGTTTTATTAGAAATTGTGAGGCACGTTGCAAAGAAACACATGTAGAAAGCAGAATAATTTCACTATGTAACACTACTCAGTACTTGGGCAGCTACATCAGTATTACTCATAGTAGTCACATTTACAATAAACTTTTGCTAGCGATCTCGGGATATACTTTGTATATGCTTGTGTAAAAACCTCATCTGATATTGCATGCCATCAGTAGAATGATTCCTATTGCTTACAGGTAGGGAAGTATCAAGCATGTTACATTTCATATCATATGTGAATGGATGTGGTTTTCCTTAACACTTTTCTACCTATCTTAATGCTTTAGAAAATAAATCTTCCAAGCTGTGTGTAAAGATATGCTATTTTGTGAGGTAAGAATATTCTTGCTGGTAGCTATTAGTCTGCAGCTATCCATGTGCTATACATAAGAATGCTCTTGCATACCTTAAGCCAACATTAAACAGAGTAACAGCTGTACTGTTTCAGCTTTTCAAGGTTCACTTTAGCAGCCTTACGCAAAAAGGCCCAACCAGCTTTGTGCAGATACATTGAAGTCAGCGCACAAATTGTTTGGTCACAGTTTTGAACTGAGTCTGTGTGAATCTGTATCTTAAAGATTAGTGAAAACTGACAGTGCTCAGGAATTGGTAGCATTGTGTGTAATATTATTATATAGGTCTATTAAAAAAATGAAGTGCGATATTGCAGCTGTTTTTATATTAAGCAAAACTGTATTGTGTTTGGTAGGTAATTCTCCTTAGTAATTCTACTTTGTCAATTGTAATGATCCTGGATCACTCCTTTTTTTTAATTAAGTATAGCAAAGTTTGATATCTCAGTTTAGAGAAAACAAGAGAGAAAAAAAGATGCAACTCTGATAATAGATTAGCATATGATATCTCTTTTTTACACAAAATGGGAAATAAGTAATAGCAGTTAGGAAAGTAAGATTTGTTTTAATTGGTGATTTTTATCATCTCAAAGCAGATTATTGGTTAGGTCAGAGTGTTTTGGTATTATATGGGATCTGAGAACATATTTTGCTTCTAGGCAAATTCATACATACATGCATCCGTAAGAATGTGCATTGCCATTTTTCCAAAAAGCACAGATTTTTACATGCATGGCTGTACTGGGTCTGGCTGAGATGGAGTTAACTTTCTTCGTAGCAGCCCCTATGATGCTGTGCTTTGCATCTGTGAGTAAAACACAACAACATTTTAGCTCTTGCTGAACAGTGATTGCACAGCGTCAAGACTTTCTGTTTCTCACTCCCCGCCTGCCCCCCTCAAGTGTAGGCTGGGGGGAGCTTAAGGTTGGGAAGAGGACACAGCTGGGACAGCTGACCTGAATTGCCCAAAGCCATGTTCCATGTCATGTAGCATCATGCTCAGCAACAAAAAACTTGGGGGGTAGTCATTCCAAAGTAGCTGTTGCATGGATACTGGCTGGGTATCTGGTGGGAGATGGTGACTGCCTGCCTTTGCATCAGTTGGTTGGTTGGTTGGCTTTTTGCTTTCATTCAGTTATTAAACTGTCTTTAGGCTGACCCACACATTTTTCTCACTTCTGCCCTTCCTATTCTCTCCCCAGTTTTGCTGCAGGGGCAGGGGGGAGTGAGCAAGCACCTGGGTGGGTACTTAGTTGCTGGCCAGTGTCAACCCACCACAGTGGGTGACAAGTCACATATAGGAATTGAAATGTAAAATGTATGACTGAAACAATTTGCATGCCCAACATAGAAAAGTGTAGTTCTCTGAAAATATTTTGTGCATGTGAGACTGAATCACCTGTAAACTATTAAATGTATTTAATTAGTAAATTTTTCTTCGGTTGATAGGTAAAATTCTGACTTGCGTAGTGCATTTTTTTTTAATGTCCAGACCAAATAATTTCAAGTTTTAAAGGAATATATAAAATGATCTAGAAGTTCATGAAGAAAAAATCAGCATGCATATTGTCTAGATTGAATGTGAAAGTAGAAATTCTAATACTGAATTTATTGCAAACATATACGTAGTATAGTTCTATACAGCATTAAGCCAGGTAGTTTCTAATTCGTTTTTAATCTTGAAATGTTGATTTTTGAGAAAATCAAGGTATCCTAGCATCTAAAAGAAAGATTTATCCCCTGAAGTTGGTCAAGAAGAAATGCAACTCATAAACAGGAGCAACTATCTAAATTTCAGCCTTACTGATGTTAGAGCAAAACCTTTATTTTTGTGTTTCTGTGTTCTCAATATGCAATAGGTATTGGATTACAGAGTTCTGGGTTATGTTCAAAATGGACTCTAAACTATCCACAACTATGGAGGAATTTCAAGAACTAGTTAAAGCTAATGGTGAGGAGTTGCACTGTCGTCTAATTGACACAACTCAAATGTGAGTGCCAAAGTCTCAATATGCTTGGAAAACAAACTTTTGCTCTGAATTTCCTTTATTCAAATATAATGTTTCTCTGGTATAGCACGATAATGGTCCTGTAGTGGGTTAATTTTAATCAGTCATATGTTATCTATACTTGGAAGAGCTTATATATCATTACAGATGAAATATATATTATGTAGAGGAACAGAATGCCTTTCAAGAATGACTTAGGTTGAATTTAACCGCTGTGTGGAATTTTTGCTGATTCTCTATGCTAGATAAATTTTACTCTGTCCAGGGAACTTAGAACTAAGTTATTGAGGCCTGATGATTTTGAAAGATCGCAAGTCAATGAGAAAGGGGAATACATTTTGGTTGGGTAACAGATGAGGTAGAAAAAGTGTGTTTATATTTTTAACACCAAAGGTAAATGAGAAGATATAGTTTATTACATTGTCAAACTCTTGATACTATTTTATGTAACTTTAGTTATAAAATTACTTGTCAAGAATAAATTGTACACCTATACATCACATAGTTCTTTCTTGGGAAGAGAACCTTCCTTGTTATACGAGAGTAAGATAGTTCTGTGGAACGATATAACAGTGTCAATTTATACTTTGGTTGGAAATGCACAGGCAAAAGCAGAGTAGAATTTGGGATACATTTTATGTGTGGTTGTGAAAGAGGATATTTAGTTTTTGAAATCCAATCAAATTTCATTATTCCATGGGCCAATAGCCTAGGAGGACACTTCATACTCAGAGGCTGGCCAAGGAAATCTGTAAGAATTATTAAATGGAGGAGCACTGGATGTGTTCAATGAAGACAAAGTTACGGACAGCAATTCTGGAAGTGCAATATATAGTGTTATGCTGTTTACTAATATAGTTGTACTTACGTGCTACATCACTATAATAAAAATAACAATACTGTTTTGTCATATAATCTCTAATGCATGAAAGGAGCTTGCTGTTTAGAAATTCAAATAATTCACCTTTTATTGTAGTAAGGCATGAAAACAATGTTACTTTTCTATTAGGGAGAGAGGAAAAGTTTGCTCTTCAGAAAATAACTCAGGGTAATTCTGTTTTAAAATTTGTCTAAAAGAAATTCTAGGGATTGGTCTAGAAAGCTGACACAGCGTGTAAAGGCCAACACCAGTAAGAAACGGAAAGTCTCGCTTCTTTTTGATCACCTTGAGCCAGAGGAGCTGTCAGACCACCTTACCTATCTTGAATTTAAGTCTTTCAGAAGAATATCAGTAAGTGACTTTTATTTATTTATAACAAAGATGTGAAGGACATCGAAAAGATGAGCGAGAGGTAGTATTACAAGATTAACCCTGCAGTGCAAGCTGTTGGACAAGCTGAGTGTGTGTCCAGACTCTTTTTGTTTTACTAGTTTTGAAGGTGGCCAGTGGTACTTACTCTGACTACATACCCTTTTGCTGCAGTCATTTGACAGAGGGAGAGGGAACCTTTTAAGCAACTGTGGAACGGAGTTGGGGCAAGGTCAGTTGGAAGGAAGAAGAGTAAAACATTTGATCTTCTTCCAAATAATCTCTTTGTTAGAACAAGTGGTGTCATTGGGCACAGGAACAAGCAGCCTCCTTTGACTCAAATCAGTAATCAGGCTGAAATGGGATGACGGAAACTTGGAATATTTTCCTGGAATGCTAACCTCCTGTGGCTGTGCAGCATTCTTGTACAGTGACTAATGGACTGTCTGTATAGAAGATGTCCACTGGACTCTGCTTGCCATTTTTGATTGCGCGTAACAAAATAGAGACTAGGGATAAGAAAGCACTTGAGAAAATGCCATTTTTTAATATAAGGGGGGTTTAAAATATTTTACTACACAAGCTTTCAAGTACACAAACGATTCTTCAGGATTTATCTCATTTATGTTTTCTTTCATTTGATCTGTTTTCTCAGCTATGTTGGTAGCTGGTAGGATGCTAACTTTTCTATGCAGCTTGGCTTCAGTTGCATCCTTGTATGCTACATTACTTCTATTCAAACCTGATACAGTTCATACATAGAAAAGTGAACATAAGAGACCAAAATCTAAGATGGTTACAAAGTCAGTGTGGTGATAACAGTGAAACCAAAGTGGGGGTTTTAGTTTTTTTTGTTTGTTTCGGTTATTTACTGGATTTTTTTAAAACACTACAATTTGAAGACGAAGTCTTGCAGGGAAAGGGGCTCTCAATAGATTGTGAAAGATTTCACAGTCGTGTGGTAGTGTACTTTATTTTGAGCTGACAGTACATGACTCCATATTTTGTGTTAAATTCAAAAAGCCATAGAACCAAAGTCATGCACAGATTGCTGCCTGTAGGCAGTAATAATATGCAAAGCTTATATAACTCTTAACATTTTCAAGCTCTGTGCAGACATAAGGTAATTAATGATTAATAAGCATAACAAGTATGATTGCAGTCAGAGTGTCAGAAGTGTCATAGAGTTCCAACAGATACATACTTGTATACATTTTATATGCAGGGTCCCTGTTCAGGTTTTGGCATAAATTGAGTTTATGGAGACCTCAGATCAGAAAATAACGTGTAATTAATAAATAGCTACATTCATTAACTCTTTGCAGAACTTGTTATTTATATGCTAAGCCACAGATCCATTTGTTACTCTAACATGGCAGCATATACTGGGAGAAAGGCTGCAAATGACCTGCTGTGTTATCAGTCACTGGAATAACTATTCATAGGTTCGGTTATTTGAAAGTCAGAAAGGAATACTTGATCCCCTGGACGTATAGAGAACACAGCAAAATCTTCCATGAGACACCATGTATCTTGCAGCAAAGAAAAATGCAGGGGGTGGTGTTCACAGAGTAATGACTGCAGGTATGCTTGTGTCTGGAAACCATTTTAATTTCTAGTTATAAAATACAGGGAGGCTACACTCTTTTGTACGTATCTGGATTCTGCTTTCCTGTAGAGGCTTATAAGTCAGTGCAATACCAGACTCCTGCATTATTAAAGTACCTGGACTTCTTTACCGTATCTGCCATGAACAGTCTTGTTACAGCTAACTTCATTAATAAATTCTTGCACCAAAATTATTTTGAAACTTTAAGTAGTATGTTAGATACAAATCTGTTCTGCATTAAAAAAAAAAAAAATCTTTTCTGAAGGAGAAAGCTGCTGAGAACAAAATATAAACTGATCAAACTGATTCATAATTGTACTGGAACTGCTATGAAGTCCATAATTATGTAGTCAGATACTGAAAAATTATCTATCTGTGTAGAGCAGTTGCTTAAATTTCAAGATCCAGCCAGATCTGGCTGGTGTTCAAAATTCAAACAATAATTGTAAGTACTATGTAATCTCAGAGACAGCTCTACTTATTACTGTTAATGTTGCTTCCATTTTTAATTTAATAAGAGGACAAATCCAGAGATGTCTTCTGTTCATATCTGCTTTTTAGTGTTAATAGTTCTTATTAAATGAATGGAAAAAGTTAGAAGTGGAGAGAGAGTGAGAGAGGGAGAGCACGAAACAAACCGCAACCTGACCGTTTATGACCTTTTCTTAAGGATCAATGCCATTCAGCATATTCCTGTGGCCTTAAGATAGGAATATGTGTCTATTACAGCTATGAATATTTTTGGTAAGATTTTAGTATTAGTGGTCATAGTAACAAATGGATGTATAAATCCTGTGTTGCACTTTCTGATGATTCAGATTCCTGTGCGTACTTGTTAATGGATAAGTCAAGAGAATGGATAAACATTGCATCACGAAAACCAAGTGATTGCTTCTCTTTGATCTTAATGGGAAGAATGGCTTAAAAAAAATCTTTGTCACATACAGGTGTCTGCTGAACAATTTTAGATCGCTTTGGTTAAATGAGAGAATCTCACAAGCTGTATTAAAGATATTAAGGAATCTGTAGGCCTCATTCTTAATGATCTTGTCTCCGTTTTATATTAATCTCATTGCACTTGTTTTTTGTATTAGTGTAGCTTAATTCAGAAGTGTGCCCTAGCTACATAAACGGAACACTTAACTTCCTTTAACTTCCTCCAGCTATCACTGAGTTACTACATTACACTTTAAATTCAGTTTAACCTTCCCCATAGAAGCCTAGATTCAATGAATCTATGGAGCCACTGAGGCTGGGAGGAAAGCCCCAATTCTGCTCGTCCTAGAGTTTATAAGAGCCAATGCTCCTGAGATGTACATAATGCAAATGATGGGATCTAAATTATGGCAAAAAGATGCTTTCAGTTAATTCAATTAGTTGAAGCCTTCTGCTTTGAACTGAACAAAGTTTTGACGAAGGAGAGGTTTTAGTCTTACAGATATTTAAGGTGTAAAATGTATATTTAATTTGAAAAGGAGACTTGTATATGCACACAAATCATGAGGTATATGAAATTGTAGATGAGTTTTCATTTACATTTTTCGGGTTTTTTTTAAGTTCTCAGATTATCAGAACTACATTGTGAATAGTTGTGTGAAGGAGAATCCGACAATGGAAAGATCAATTGCTCTTTGCAATGGTATCTCTCAGTGGGTGCAGCTAATGGTTCTCAGCAGACCAACACCACAGCTTCGGGCTGAAGTGTTCATCAAGTTCATTCATGTTGCACAGGTCAGTTAAATCTTGACGTGTGGTGTTTAATTTGTCTTTCTCTGATACAGCCCTTTAGTTGCTCTTCCCACAGTACTACCGTAGGGTCAGCTGGGAGTGTTGGCACTGGTCTCCTGGTTCATACATGCAGCATGCATATTTGTGTATGCTGTAACTGTGTACCAGGTGTTCAGATATTACAGTGTCATGGCACCATGACTTTCTCATATCCATTCTGAAGAAATTGTTTTCACTGAAAAACTGGACTTGCTTTTGAATCGGCTGGTGAGATTCCAAGCTGTGACTGTGTACCTTTCAAAGCATGAACCATTATCATGTCTTTGGCCTTAATTAGAAGCTTTTCTACCAGATACGCTTTACCGGATAGAAGTAGAGCTATTGTCCTATTGGTATTCTTTGCATACTAATTTAACTGCAGTCATAACCAAGGTAATAGGCAGTGTTTCCTAGTTGTGGTAGACTGTGGGAAGAGGGAGAAGTACTGAGGAAGTACTTTGAAGACTTACTGTATCTGCAGAATTAATATCTGATTTAATAACAGTAGAATAAGTACGTTATACCCTGTAAAATCACAACTCATTACCAAAATGAATGAAGTCAAATGGATAGTGACACAAAACTTGTAAGACTTTAGAGGAGGACAATAGGGGAATTGTAGAATTTGGATGTGCATATTGAACAACTTGAACCTTTAAATAATAAATACTGATTTTTTTTTTTTTTATGTCAACACAGAAGCTTCACCAGCTGCAGAATTTCAATACATTAATGGCAGTGATAGGAGGTCTCTGTCATAGTTCCATTTCCAGACTCAAGGAAACAAGCTCATGTGTTCCTCATGATGTAATTAAGGTTAGTATTGCTCCTCTTAAGTTTTACAAATAAGATAACCTTTAACTTTTTTGTCGTTGCGTATACAAAAAACCAACCTTACTTCATTGGATAAGATGGAGAGAAAGATAGGGGGAAAAAAAAAAGAAAAAGGAAGACTTCCTTTGGTTTTGAAGGGGTTTTCTTTGTCATTTTATTTGTATGACACCAGTTACTCCTACACTTCCAACCCTACCTTTCTTCAAGATTTGTATAGCTTCTCTACAGTTTCTCTTTTAATACTCAGATGTGACAAACTGCGTTTTTGTATGTATGCAGTAGTACAGAATAGCATTCAAACACGAAAGCAGAAAATTGGATCCTAGAACATTTGAGAACAAAACTATTGTCATTCATAGCAACATTGACCATCCTGAGTCTATGAAATGCTAGCACAGAGCTCTGCACTTTGAGTTTAAAACTGGAAGGACTGGTTTTGTTCATCTGATCTTTCCCTGTGACAGATTTTGTCTAGTTCACACTTGAACAAACTTAGCCCTAATAGACACTGGAATGTTAGGAATCAGTTGTAACTTCCATTTAAATTCCTGTGAAATACAGATGGATATATTTTTTGCTGAGATTCAGACTACTAAAACGGTGAAGGAAAGAACGTTTTTTAGCAATGAAATGGCTTCTTAAGAGACTAATATGCTTTATTATTTTATCTTGTTTGGGGCCTGAAAGATTTCGTATAGGTATCTAATGAACCTGTTTTGATCACATTATGATCAGCTTGAATGAACAGTGCATACCTGGAGTATAGACCAGAAGCATGACCTCCCACTGATAATGGTTGCAGCTCTCCAGATCTGTAAAACCAGTTAGCAAGCTTATTTTAGAAGCATGTTGTTTTACAAATGTTGTCATTATGAGGAGTGGACTGCATGTATCTATTGTTTGAATAACTTTTTGCATCAAGAAATTGTATACAAGTGCTAATAGAAAGCAGGTAAATAAAGGCTGGTAATTAGTGACTTGAGAACACACGTTGAAGTTTAACTATAATGAACAGTTTGTGAAGGTTAAAAATCAAGCTCTTAGACAGAAACTTCCACAAGAAAACATTCATCCTTAGATTTTATAATGTTAAGAGTCACTTCTGTACCGGTATAGTTTTAAGCAAGGGAAATATTTTTACTCCTAGACTTAAGATTCCCTTGGCCTTTATAACACGTCTAATACATTGTTTCTTCTTCATTTCCATGGAAAAAAAGTTTTCTTAAAAGCACACATGTGCCACCTTGAACTGTAGTGGGAGTTCTGGTCATGCTGTGGTGGGACCATAGCACAGCATAGGGTTTCTCGGCCAGGACTCTGCAATTCCAGCAATTCCAGCTGGTGACCTGGAAGCCAAAGAAGTGCATTCCACATTTTAAGGTGAAGATGGTTGCTTTTATGAAGGTCAGAGAGCTTGTGCTGTGCTTAGGCATTAACTGCTTACACATCCCCTTGATTCAAGAGGATCCTATTTCTTTTCATTGACTAAACAGGTAATATAGGAAGACCAGCATTACAGATTAGGCTATAGATTAACTAACTATAATTACATATTATAGATAGTTAAATTAGGTGACATGAATACCTAGATTTCATTTGAAGCCTAAAGTTTTAAAATCTGTTTCAAGAGTTGTTGTCAGTAAACCCCTTAACAATAACATGGGAAATTCTTGTGCTGTATGACCAAAACAAAAATAGTAACCAGTTTTGATTTTTTGTTTTCTCTTTATTTTTAGGTGTTTAATGAAATGACAGAACTGCTTTCATCGTACAGAAATTATGATAGTTACCGACGTGCCTATAACGAGTGCAGTAACTTTAAAATCCCAATCCTTGGGGTCCACCTGAAAGACTTGATATCACTTTATGAGGGCATGCCAGACTACTTAGAGGACAAAAAAATTAACATATACAAATTATACTCTCTGTATAACCACATAAATGAGCTGATACAACTCCAGGAAATGCCACTTCCCCTGGAGGCTAATATGGACCTTGTTCATTTGCTTACAGTAAGTCTGTTAGATGAGATAAATACCTCCATTTAAAAAATAAATTCATATGCATCTGAAACAACTAAGTAGAGAATTCCATTAATTACAAATACATAATATCGTAAGGTTTTGGGTTTTTTTGCCTTAAGGAAACGTGCAATAATAGAAGAAGTGAAAAAGTTAGTGATACTGATTTCTCTGGTAGCAAGGGTAGAGGTGCCAGTTCAGCAGTACGCTTCCAGTTATTTCTGTAAGGGAAGGAAATGTTTACTTCTGCTTTGCTATAGTAGTATGCATCCTGTCTGTACTTTCACTAAGGAAGTGCTCTGAATCCTCTGCTGATTAAGCATAAATAGGGAGAAATGTAGAAGGCTTCCTTAGATGCACCTTGGAGGCAGAAGATGGCATGCAAAGTTTCCTTGTGTTGAACACACAAATTGTCACATAGAAGTTCAGTCCCTCGAGATGTGTAGGGTTAAACATATCACATTTCTAGCCAAGTTTCTTCTGGTACTAAAAAAACTGTCTGACATAAACATTACTCAAATATAGTTGTTGCATTACTTTTCCAGTCATATCTAGTCAGTGCCATGTTACTAACAAAATTGACAGTACCTAGGACGTATGTCACAACAATAGATTTAGTAAGTTAAAATACTACCTTTTATTAAAATACTAATGTACCTTTCTTATTTCTCAGTTTTGTTTGGCCTTAACAAGTGCCTCGGCTTGGAAAAACTAGATAGGCTGCTTCCTCTTCCTGGTTACAAGCCCTGTTTCAGCAAAAAGCTAATAGATAAAAATGCTTATGTGGTTGAGGTTATTTGTTCTCTCTGGGAGCGCTTGTGTGTGAAATTAAGCACATATGCCCAAGGCCTGAAATAGAACTACATAAAGTGAATTTCTTCTTGCTAAATGTTTTAAATGTTTTGTCTCAAATTATTTTAAGTCCCACACCCCTTTTTTTTTTAAATAATGTTTTATAAAAGTGGCTATTACAAATATGTAGAACTTTGGCCACAATTTCATGCAGCTATATATGACAGAACATAAATTAAAAGAAATACTTAATTTCAAAGCAGGAGCTTCTAATCTGCTAATAATTTTCCTGTTTGTTCCCTGATTTTTTCCAACAGTCTTTCTCCTTCTTCTGTTTCCTTTAGTCGTATGCTTTCCCATTAGCAGGCAAGTAAGCGTGAAGAGGTATTAGTAATTACATACATAAGTCAGTAATTCATAAAAGTATTGTAACATTGTAACTTTTGTTTTTCCAGTGTCAGAAACTACTTTAAGATTTCCCTATGAATCTAAAATTGTTCACTATTATGACTGCAACAGTAATTCTTGCAGTTGTTCACAAGAAAGTTATTGCCTATCTGCAATTTGAGTAAGGTTATTCATTGGATAAAATATCACATTTTGGTTTCTTAGTTTATATACATATGACTGCAATAAGTTTATCTTTGGACTTGCCATAGATCAAGGCTTGTAACACATGTACATCTGGCTCTTCTGTTCAGTCACGTCTCGTGTGAATATTTTCATGTAAATATTTAAAAAGTGTCTTGCTACCAGTCTTCAATCTTAGCTTGAAATTTGTTTCCAGTCAATAAAATATTTGCTATACTATATTCCAGGACACATGCAAAAGCAAAGGTATAAATTTGATCATTTTTTCAAATTCCTTTATTTACCCCAGGTGTAATATTTCTCACTTAACTGCTGTTGATAGCTAAAGGTTCTCAATAAATATATGCAAGTTTGTCTTTTATCCTCACCATATACTTCTTAGTTCAATATGGTCACAGCTGGATTGGATAAATATAACATGCTTAAACAAGAGTTTTCTGAGAATTTGAGTTGATGGACAGTTTGATTAAAATGGTGCTTTTATGCTTAGTTGCACAATAGACTACTTGAATGTTATGGGAGTAAGTTTTTTTTCAGGTTACTAACTGATTGCTAATTATGCCTACAGTCACTTGCTGTGCTAATGACTGTAGCTGTGTAACGTTACAGATTTTCCAGATAATGGCAATAATAGTAGGAATTTAGAAGTGTACCCATTTCAAATCACTGTGAACACCTGTGCAGGTCAAGTGCATTTTTTTCTAGATGCAACCTAAATTAAAAATTAATCCACCAAAAAATACTAATGTATGCCAGGAACAAGTTTATCAAGTAGTAGTGACTGTTTTGGGATTAAACTAATGTTGTGTTTGTTTTCAGCTGTCTCTTGATCTTTACTACACAGAAGATGAAATTTACGAGCTTTCATATGCACGAGAGCCACGAAGTCACCGAGCTGCTGTAAGGGCCTTTCCAGATTCTTAACAAAAAGATTTTTTATTTTTTTTTTATGACTAATGTGACTTTTATCCCTTGCATTCATTTTATTTTATGCTAAATTGGAAACATTTTAGCTTTATAGACTGAGCAAAATCTGTTAAAACATAAATTGTTTAGCTGATGATGAAGCCTAAGCTAGAATATATGGGAGAGTTGACACCATATCAGGTTTTACATTATGGACACAAACACAGATGATGTTACTTGTGTAGAGACATGACATCGGGCTCTATCTTGGCAATTGATACTGATTCTTTTAAATGAAGAATTCTTATGTGATTCAAATGAGTGTTATATTGTAGTTTTGTTCCTGTTTTATAAACATGGAAAAGACCGTGAATTTACATGGCTGTCAGTGAACTGTGGCAGTTTAAGGAACGACCACTGTTTTGGACAGTTCAGGGAGGAGCTTCCTCTGAAGTACCATGTAATTACCAAAAGTATGATGTTGGATCGAAGAGGCCTTTTCTGCAGTCCTGTATCACATAGTCCATTGCCACAAATGAAATAAGTGTAATACTGAAAATCTTTCTATGAGGTACTAATGAAGTTCCATTCAATTTATTCTAGCCTTTGACACCTTCCAGACCACCAGTAGTTGTAGACTGGGCCTCAGGAGTAGCCCCAAAACCTGATCCAAAAACCCTCAGCAAACATGTTCAGAGGATGGTAGATGTAAGTATGGTTGGCCTGTTTACCTGACATATCAGTCATAGCCTTAATCTCTAGGTATGAGAAGATGGAAAGAAGGGAAAAAATACTGAACACAGTCAAAGCTGTGCTGCGTTTGTAAGCACTTCTGTCCTCACAAAGAGATATTTCTGCCTAACTGTAAATAGCAGCAGCAGCCTGTGAAGTATGAAAGGAAATTTCTTAAATGGCTAAGGAGCCAGTGGGGAGTGTGAATGCTGATTTGTGTATTTCCATTCTTCCAAGGAGCCAGGGAGTTAATTTCTACTAGAGACTCCAACAGACTTCTTTATTAGCGGAGTCTGAAAGTGAGCCTCTCAATGGCTTTGTTACTAGCAGCCATTGCTTTCTCTCTCTCTTTTGGGTCACCTGTTTTACTGGAAACCATCAAGTAAGCTCAGGTGATTGATTCCAAAACTGACGGAGAGAGAGAGGGGTCAAGAGTTTGTCTTGGTATCCCTGCTTCATCCCTTTTCCTTCTGAACACTTCTAATATTCCTAGATATCCTTTGATACATGCTATTTTGGAATCTATTTCTAAATTTGGCCTAGGTGTGCTCCTTGCCTTAGGGCCAGACACAAAGAGTAATGTCATTCCACAAGTGGAAATAGGTGTCTACATGACAATTCTGTCATATAACTACTTTTGACATAACGTTGACCTGATGAAATAAGCTAGGCAGCTACACTGATTTGGCTACAGAGATCATCACTGAGAGCACTAACTGAGAGAATTAGTGCAAGTCGTATATGCAGGCCTAGACATAATGATCTTAAAGCAAAACTAAAAGAGAGCTGTCATTGTGTAGTGAAGTGTTTAGTCTAGCCTATGTTGACTTATCTACATTTTGCAACAAATCAATAAATCAATGCTTCTTTAGTCTCAAACAAAAAAAAAGCAGTTAGACTGTTTGTAGAAAGTGGGAGAGGAAATCCACTAATATTGTGGAGACTTTCTAAAGTAGTAATTCAGCCCATCCACGTTATAAATTATTCTACTTAAACTATTATCTTTCACAGTCTGTCTTCAAAAATTATGACCATGATCAGGATGGATACATTTCCCAGGAAGAATTTGAAAAGATAGCTGCCAGTTTTCCATTCTCATTTTGCGTAATGGCTAAGGACTGGTGAGTGCTATCAACTTTGTAGCATCTGTTTTGGGAGGGTTTCTGGGGTTTTTGTTTTTAAATTTTATTTCTGTCATTAGGGTGGTAAAACCTCCCTCTTCACCCACAAATAGAAGTGAAAACAACTGACAAAAGCATCTTCTAAATGTGTTGTGAATGACATCTTCATGAGCTTACAGCAGTGGTAACCAGGCTGATGGAGCAGAAAGAACAGATAATAGAAAAAGAAATATTTTTTTAAAAATGATATTCAGTATATACTACTAAAGAACTTTTCTAAGATTAACCTGTGCCCTCAAAAATAGAGAATTGGCAAATGTATATTTTGGTCAAATTAAGAATTTTTCTTAACATATTCAAGCATGGAAAAATACAATAGTGATTAGTCAGAGGTTTTCTGTGAAGTAGTTTTTTGGTTACATCACACATGCAGGTATTTCATTTACCCTTACAGGCTGCGTTTTAAATGTGTAAATAAGCTTCAGGAGACTTTGCGAGCAGTTGACAAGATTACTGAGATCACTAGTTTTTTGGCCCATGAAACTATTGCCATTATATATTGTGAAGAAAGAGATGTTTAATTCTCCTTATGCTTTTAAGAAAATGTATGTCTCACAAACAACTTTTCTTGTTTATTTTCAGGGAAGGCCTGATTAGCAGGGATGAAATAACAGCTTACTTTATGAGGGCTACCTCAATCTATTCCAAATTAGGACTTGGCTTTGCTCATAACTTCCAAGAGACCACTTACTTAAGACCTACTTTCTGTGACAACTGTGCTGGATTTGTAAGCTTACTTTTTAGTAAATTATGTTAATGTTGTTTAGAATAATACCTTTTTTAATCTCATAATCACCATGTGTCATATACAGAAATGGTTGTATATAAAACATCAGTGAAGCTATATAGAACACCAGGCTTCTGCCTGTGTAGCTATTTAAGGTAGCCTTTACACCCCTCTTGGCAGTACTATTTTGTGTTTAAACATGGCTCCTACCTTGTGGTGTTCGGTTCGGTCACCAAACACAGTCCCAGGCAAGACTTCCAAATCCTGAGTGTTCCACTCCATGAGGCTGTTAGAACTCATGTCCTGGTACAGACATGACATGACCCCTGCCTATGGCACAGAAAGATTTAGTAAAACTGACTGTCCTACCAATCCCCAGTTTAGCTGGAATCAAACAAGGGTGCTGAGATAGAATTCTCCATCTGTTCTAGCTGCCCAACTCCTCTGGGGGCTGCTGATCTATTCATTAGAGACTAACTCGAGCTGTTTTGTTTGTGATTGAGGAATGCACATAAAATATTCTGTTTACTTTATGCTAAAGAGGTAAATAATTCATATTCTGACTTTACCATTAACAGGGTAGAAAACCAAGATACTCTGCAGGTGCTCAGATCTTAGAAATGAGCGGGGCTTTTTCTGGATTTTTATATCTGGACATTTCAAATGTTCAGAGAAATATATTAATACATAGTCTTTGTTTGAATTTCAGCTATGGGGAGTCATTAAACAAGGATATAGATGCAAAGGTAAGGTATTTTATACTTTGTTAATTTTAATCTGTAATTGATGGTGAATGACAAAAAAACCTGATCATCCTGAGATCCATTGCTATGTCTATGGACCTATTTAATCTGACCTCTCAGGGAGGAGAAGACTGATTGAAGAATAGTGTGACAGGCAGATGGTCCAGAAGAAATGCAAAGATGAAGGAACTTGTAACTGATAACTCTAGCCCTTTGCAAAACATCACTGAATTCAGAGGGTTTGGGAAAAGACCCTTCTATTCCAATGGGTGCAAACACCAATGCTCTGTGAAAACTCTGCAGGACATTCACAACATGTATATTGCAGTTTTCTTCCTCGTACAGGTATCTGCTTTCTCTGCAGCTCTTACAGTCAGAATGCTGTTGCAACTGAATATTGCTGTTTTGTATTTTCACAATGAAAAGGAGTTTTAGGCGTATATAGCAAAGGGATGTCATTGGTCTGTTTGCCAGATGTATGTCATTACAGGTAATGCATGTAGAGACCACCAAAGAGGCTTTCTTGCTTCCTGGGGAGGCAACACAGTGTGAGAGCTGATCTTAGATGCTACTGAATCATGTAAACTTTTTGTTTACAGACTGTGGAATGAACTGTCACAAGCAATGCAAAGACCTGATTGTGATAGAGTGCAAGAGAAGACCCAAAACTTCAGTTGCAGACAGCAGCCCAACATCTGCTCTTGCTTCAAGCCTCTGCCCAGTGGGAGTCAAAGAGCAATTCCATGGTGAGAAAAGATCACATGAAAAAGATCAAAAGATCTAGATAATCTTTCCTTTGCTCCTTTTTCTTTTAAAGCTGAGTTGTACAGCATCATTTTAGGTTTTGTTAGTTAACTGCAGTGTTTTATCAACATATAAACTAGAACCAGGTGTTAAGTGAGCCAGTACCAAGTAACACCATTCCAGTGCTAGTCTGAGTAAGTATGGACTCCCTTTCTGGGAGATTTCTTGTCACACTACACAATGTGTGGTGCACAAATTCCACAAAAACTGAGTAAATCTTCTGCCAGACTCATGAGAACTATGGCCATGAACTGAAGAGCTGAGAGGTTCCCTTAACTCTCACCTTGTGACAACCAGGTCTTGGCACGCTCCAGTTTTCACCACTGTTGTCACATTAACTGACTACTGCACTGGTAGAATTCTCAGATTTCAATGTGGAGTTTATAAAGTTAGTTTACTTACATATCTGTGTGCTAGGAAAACCAAGAGCTGATTGTGTTCAAATCTGCTTCTTGCTACTTTGATACAATTTTTTTTTTTTCCCTACATTTTCTACAATTTATACTTCAGTAGCTGAATCTAAAACTCCTCTACATCACTCCATTTTCCATTTAATCAGAAGTAAAAAATCTACACCCTCTGTTCTTTTCTCCTTATATTGAACAACTTTTTCATTACCGTGTAGGCTTCGAAAAGAGGAAGTGTTGTCCTTGACTAGGACCTCAGGCTGCTTTTGTTTTGTTTTTCTTCCGATTTTGATGTTCCAGCTGTCTCCATACTCACTTCCTTTGATTTCTGTCCTGCTCTTTGCCTGTGTCTAATGTTCTTCAAATCTGCTTCTTGCTACTTTGATACAGATTTTTTGCATTGTATTTAAGATTCATACTGCTGGATTCTGTCATAGGTTTCCTATTAGCACGTATGTGGAGCACAGTGCAGCCAATTTCTCTGGATAACTGACCATGTGCATCTCTATGATTGCACCTGCAACGGCTTGCAGCACTGCATAATAACCACCTTGTGGGATGTCACACTTACAGAGAGATTGCACTGTAGCGTGTCACCCCATCATCACCGAGTGGACCAGAATGTGGTACCTCCCAATGCTATGTCATGTCGAAGAATGAGAATTCAGGTCTAGGTTGAAGGTGTTAAGCCTCATCTGTTCATCCATATCTTCCTTTAGTTCTCCAGAGCCTACAGCAGCTACTGGACTGACTGTGTTCTTTCCCCTCTTGTGTTTGAACATGCAGTTTCATTTTGTTTTCTTCCCAACAACAGAAATTACTTTATCTGAAACAGGTCTTATTTAAATGCTTTAATTGCATCTTTTGCCCACTGCTTCTAACATTGTGGGTTTTTTCCCACCCTCCCTCAGTTTTAACTGCAGAAGTAAAAAAGTATTTTAGGATGACTTGTACAAAAGCAGTGTAAAATTAAAATTGTCATTATTTTGCCTTTATAAAGCGGATGAGATAGGTTGTATCTTAGAGTTGCAAGTTGTCCTAACGTTGAACTAACACCCAGGTTTAATCTTCCAGCCTAATCACCAAGATCAATGGTCTATATAAAAAGTCTTAACCATCTAGAGGTTTTTCTCTAGCTGATCTTGGTGGTACACCTGTTTTCCTCTTACTGATCTATATTTATGTTACTGAGACAGGGCAAAAAGTTGTTCCAAGAGACACAACATTGAGAAACTTCCAGTGACACATGTTTTGGAGAGCAATTAATGTAAAATCAATGAAGAATAAACGTTGTTTTATTTATGAAAATCATGTTTAATTACTGCACTTCCTGTTTCTCCTTTCCTGGGATGAGATCTTAACTCAATTTACTGTATATATTCTACAGGACAAGAAGAAGGACCATTCACATTTCCTAATGGAGAAGTAGTGGAACACAATGAAGACAGCAAGGACCGAACCATTATGCTCATGGGTTCCTCAGCTCAGAAAATCTCAGTGAGACTGAAACCAGCTGTGGTTCATAAAGGTACACAGACTGATTCCATACTCCTGCCTGGTGATATACCTCGTAGGCGGACAGAGAAGAAAGAACATAGGATGCCAGAAAATCCATATCTCCAGGCAGCTCCACCATCCCCATGTCCAAGCCCAATTCTAGGCCGCAAAAAGGCATATGTTAAATGGGAAAACAAGGACTCCAGCCAGAAAATGAAGGAGGAGCATCACAGCTGTAAACCCTCATACCAGGAACTTGAGCAGGTACATACATGATGAAACAAACTCTGTTTTACGCAACAGTACTGTAAAGTTGGTTGGAGGGTGTGAGGGAGTGGCTGGATGGGAAGGTGTCATCTTACTCCAGTGTAATTGATTGCCAGAATAATCCACAAGTGGCATCATGAATTCTTAGCCACTTTAACTCCAGCAATGCTTCACTTCAAGCATAGATTTTTGTACTAGTACAGGGCTTAGGGAGTAAGTTTTGAAGCTCTTGTTAGGATTACACTGATCCCTGTCCGTCTTAAGTGACAGGCAAGAATGTGAACATAATCCCATCGCTTAGGACAGGATGTTACTCCATAAAACAAGTAACATAGTCCTGAATCCGGTCTTGTGAGACCCACCTGGAGTACTGCGTGCAGCTTTGGAGTTCTCGGCACAAGAAGGGCATGGACCTGTTGGAGCAGGTCCAGAGGAGGGCCACGAAGATGATTCAGAGGGCTGGAGCACCTCTCCTATGAAGATAGGCTGAGAGAGTTGGGGTTGTTCAGCCTGAAGCAGAGAAGGCTGCAGGGAGACCTTAGAGCAGCCTTCCAGTATCTGAACAGGGCCTACAAGAAAGCTGGAGGGACTTTTTACAAGGGCATGTGGTGATAGGACGAGGGGTAATGGCTTCAAACTGAAAGAGGGTAGATTTAGAATAGATATTAGGAAGAAATTTTTCACTATGAAGGTAGTGAGGCATTGGAACAGGTTGCCCAGAGAGGCTGTTGAGGCCCCATCCCTTGAAAGTGTTCAAGACCAGGTTAGGATGGGGCTTTGAGTAATCTGGTCTAGTGGGAGGTGTCCCTGCCCATGGCAGGGGGGTTGGAACTAGATTGTCTTTAAGGTCCCTTCCAATCTAAACCATTCTATGATTCTATGAATTTCTTCCTGCATTTGGTGGCCTCTGCTCCCCTAAGTGACAGAATATACGGGGCAGGGAGGGTGAGGAGCTCTGCCTTTGTTCAACAGTGAATCTCTTCTTTTTTTTGTAACCGTAAGTCACCAAGAAATTTTGCTGTGTGAACAGACATGATGCCTCTTGCTAGATTTCACTTGCATCAGGCCAGTTGTGGCTCACCTTTTTCTACAAGTGTTCTGACAAAGTAGCTATTTGTAAGACTGTTACACCTCCGATTTGGCCCAAATTTAGGTTTGTAGAAACAACACCTTCCAGACAGATTAAAGAGACTATCACAGTATCAACAATGTGACTGATGGATGGATCCAGATACAATTATGAGGAACAAAAGGCGGACTTATTTTTATACTTATTATTATCATTATCCTGAAATGGACCAACATGGAAACAGGACAACAACAGGAGCACAGCCTAATCTTTGAATGATCAGTATAACTTTCAAAGTATCCTTTGCTGTTTTTAAAGTGAGCTCATCTTTTCTGAAGGATAATTGGTTTATTAAGACAGAGATGAAGACAATTAGGAAGAATCTTCCAGTACAGACCACTTCTTTTTCAGTCAACAGTACATTCAATATAGATGAGGATGTGAAGTGTGGATGTACTTGTAAGAACTGGTTCTTCAAAATGTCCCATTCATGTGAGTCGCGCAATTTACACTTGTCCTTCCTCCCTCAGGAGATCCTGACCTTAATTACTGAACAGCAGCTGATGTTATAAATCAATGTCTTGGATTATTGTATATCAATTTCTGCATTAGTAGAGCAGTAAAGTGTGAGCTGTGTTCTTGTTTCTCCTACATTATTGCTGTTGTGAGAGGAGCAGTTGGAGGGTGGATAAATGCAGGTTGCAAACATGACTGTCAGATACCAGCTGCTGGTAAGTTTTAAGAATATACACAAAGGATACGCCAGTGACTATGGAAACATTCAAATAAATTACTGGTTCTGTTCCATTGATAAGAGCTACATGAACTTACTTTTATGCCAGTCAACCCAAACATACAACCAGACAGTCCTGAAACAAATTCAAAATAAAATACCATTCTCTATTTTTTTTTGTTTAGGAAAGAAATATTCTAAAGGCAGACAATGAAGGTTTAAAGATCCAACTGGAACAGGCACATAAAACAATCAAATCTCTTTCAATCCAGAGAAGAAACCATGTAGTCGACAACCTACAACACAGAGACTGCTCCTAGCAGACAAGAGAGGAAGTCTCCTATGGAAGAATGTAAGATGGGAGGCGAGGTTGTGATAAAGCTGCTTTACCAGCTGAACTGGAGAGAGAGCCTGAGGAGGTCAAACAGAAATAGTCTCTCTACTCAACACATTTCCATATTAAACATGCAGTCCCAAATGTATAAATCCATTCCTTTGACTTTTTAAGGTAATTTAGCATTATCTGCGCAATGAAAATAGTATCTTCTGGGTTTGCTCTTAAAAGGAGTGACACTGTTGCTGAAGTTTCTGTTCACGATGAAGACCATGTGGATTCCCCAGTGACCTGGCTGCCAGCAGCACACCTTACTCTACAAGTGTTCTGACAAAGTATCTATTCATAAGACTGTGTCACCTCAGATTTAGCCCGAATTCAGGTTTGTAGAAACGAACGTTCAATAAAGCTGAGTATTTAAGTAAAACTTCAGAAATATTCCATTAAGAGAAAGAGTTCCTTCTTATTGTGGCTGAAGCCAATTAAAATTATGAAGTGAACTGTCATCTTTATTTCCAAAGTTTAACAACAGTATTAAAATAAGTAGTTAAGCTAATGATATTTGATTCTTAGACTTTGTTAAGATAAACTGACACTTTTTTTAAACCTCTTTCAGAGCTTTAGAAGTCCCGCTGCTGAAACGGTTACCTTTGTTAAGGTAAAATAGATGAGACTATGGAGCCTTTACATTGAATACCGCTTCCATTTTTGTGTTCCATGCTACAGCTTGGAACACTTAGCCCTACGTGTTTGGCTTGAGGGATAGTTTGCTGTCCCGGTAAGGTAGATATGGGACAAGGTTGGTTATTTTTCTCTCATGTCAAAGTGGACACCATTTTTGAGTAGAACCTTGAGGGCCATATTATGAGGGAAACTGTACAGTAATCCCAGTGCAACAGTTACTGTATTCCAGAGCTCCTAACATCTTCTGGTTCTAACCAAGATTTCTCCATTTTTCTCTCTTGTAGATTTCACATGCACTTTAGGTAAAGAATCAAGATGAGTGTGCTCTTATGTGTGTAAATTTTGTATAGTAAAAGGTGCTAGGGAGGTAACTTACTTTTCTTAAAGCTACAATGTGTACATACTGTTGAGACAACAAAACAGTCTTTCAAATTACTGATAAATCTACTTGTCAGAATAGCCAGTTTTAAAACTGCATTTGCATTCCAAGCGAATCCATACACTTATAGTTGTATAAAACTTGCTTGCATTTATCAAAAAGGGATTTGTCATCACACAAACATCAGAAACATGATTTTGATATATTTACAAAGTCCACTTAGTGCTCCTCAGAACTTGTGAGTTAGTTTATAAAGTCCATTACAGACTGAAATTTAGTCAACCCATTACAATAGCATGTGTGCTTTGTGTTCAAAGTGGTATAAATGAATGTTAGATCTACATTTTACAGTCATTATCAAATATACGAATGCTTTATTTATAAAAAAAGTCTATTTGAAACTATTTGCCAATGTAGTGATTCTGAATTCTTGTTTTGAACTTGGATTGTGCTTGCATCTCCATGACTAAGTAAGAACAAATGGAGGGCAATAGTAGTAGTAGATTTTCTGTTACCTTACTGTAAATATATATGGGATGTAAAGAACTGAAATGCATAAGATAAAACCAGCAGCTGTGAAGATTGTGCAGCTTTTTTTTTCTCATACACTAAACCTGAATTATTAACAATTAACATGGAATTGCACTTTGATCAATGAAGCACTCAAAATGGCTTTCAGGTCATGTCTGCAAACTTGCTTTGCCCATTTTCTGTAAGCTGTTTGATTTTGTCCTCTATTCAGGGGAGTAGAGCAAGGCATATTTCTAACAAGCATTTAGCAAATAAAAGTCTGTTTCTGCAACAATTAAAATAAACAAGATAAATGTCAAATATATTTTCACATATTTCAAAAATACCCAAAAAAGACCAGCTAAGACCAATAAATCTTGTTGTGCAGCTAAGATAACTTGTGGTCTAAACTCTGGATTCGAATAGAATTTGTGTATATACATATACTTTGTCTACTCTGGGGTGTGGAGATCATGAACAAACCCTTATTTTAAAAAGAAAAATTCCCTGATGTCAGCAGCTGGCCCAAAGGCTACCATGTTACTAGGTTATTGAGTACTAAGTTTGAGTACTTAGTACTCAAAATTGAGTTATGACCATAGATTTGTACAGTCCTAAATGCTAACTTAATGTTTCTCTGTGTTGTCTTCTTGTTCCTACAAACAATCAGAATGATTTAAAAGGGATCTGTTTGCAGGAACATCTTACAGAACAAGTGTGTGGTGCTTCGTGTATGCTGAAAACTTCCTGCTTCAAAGAAGTCAGTTGATACCTGGAGAATTTCAGAGCTCTCCAGGTACCTTCAGGTTCTTTGTTTGTTTGTTTGTTACGGTGGTAGTCGCTTCTTAGGTCCTTCTCACTGTATGAGAGACTAATAGCAGAAACTGACTGTACTGGGATACTGCTGAAAGTGACAAAGCTACTGAACAAAAATCACATCTGTATTAATCTTCAAAGTGCTTTATGCTAGGAAAACAGGATACAATGGTGTGATGCTAAGTGCTGTTTAAAAGTCGTGTTAGCAAACACTGATACTGAAATCTATCTTGTCATGGCTAATTTGAATGAAAAGCACTCACACCTTTAGTCCTTCTCCAGGCTCAGCTGTGTTTCCTGTACATACAGGAAGGAAGAAAAAACAAGTGCCCCCCACCCCAACTACTGTAAAGTGTGAATTCTCATTGTTTAAAGATGAAAGTAAATAGACTGAGTAATGTAACAATTAACAGGGCTACTGTTCATATTCAGATTAAACACAACTGCCTTTAAAGTAGCTTATATATGTTTTTGGAAATACCTTTTTGTTACAGTAGCAATGTGTTATTTTGTTGTAACTGATGTCTATGGCAAGTTGAAAAAAAATTGTTTTAATGCTGTTTGAGAAGATTGAAAAAGTGTACAGATTGTAAAGTTTTTATATAAATTGTAAGATTTTGGTTTAATATTTATAATAGAAGAAGATATTAAAATTGCACTTCATGCCTCTGCATTTGTATCTCAAGGAAATCTAAACAAGCTCTATTCACCTTCCTTGCCTCTGTCATCTGAGACACTTCTGCTGGATTAACGTAGTACCAGAGTCTCCAGTCTAGCTTTACCTTCTGTAAGCCTTGGAATGTTGCCTGGGGAAATTTGGAAGCTAGGTATTTGCAGATTATTCTTTTGCTATTTTAGTGGTTGACACAGTGCAGACAGAGTTTTGCTACTCACTATTCCAAGTACTACATGGCACAATTCTTCATTAGCACAATCTCTCGCTTTTGTTAAGAACACTAATACCGAAAAGATTTCACAGTGTGATAGCTAAATTTAAACAAGGCTTCTGTAGTGTCTGCAAATGCTGGTTGTTACACAGGCAGCATTGTAGCACCCTGAAGACTTGCTATTCTTTACCTTGTCATAAACCTCAACACACCGTATCTCAAATATGTTTTTATATGGGGTAATGAACATCATTCAGTTATCTTCAATCATCTGAGGGAGGTGAGGGAAGAAGACAAGTGCCGACTAACTACTAAAACCACAATTCCTACAGTCTTGCATGAACAAAACAAGATGTGTTTTACTTCATAATTATAGAAATTAAAAAAAAGAAATCTTCAGTAATTGGAGGATATTTCCTTAGTTTACATAAAGACAAAAGTAATGATCATATAGACCTATGTAGTATTTGGTTTTTTTAGTAAGATAAACTTTAACTGAGATTCCTTAGTAATATCTCTGTTACATTGTCTGGGATATTTGTGACACACCCTGTCTGTTCATATTTTCCTATATTGTTATCTACAGCGTTCTCCATTTTGGTTAAAATATATCAGTTATTTTTAATTACCATAAAAAGTAAGTTTCATCACTATTGTAAATCACCAGCAGGAATTCTTCCTTACAATCACACTACACAAGTGATGCAAGTAACTTCAAATACAGTACTTTATTCCTTAGTGTTTACAGCTTTTTGTTAACAAAAGTGTCTCTCTCAAATACTGAAAAAAACCAACCTATTTTTCAATTCTTGATCAAACAAACCAATATTCAGGTTGATATTCACTAAGTGTGAGTAAACACAAAAAATGCTCACAAATACATATATGAAAATCTTTTACTTACAACAGAATTTTTGAAAATACTTTTTTTTCAAGACAAACATACAAATGTGAGAAGTCTAAATCAATTGTTTTCATGGTATTATTGCATCTTTTGATAAATTAAAGCATACATTCTGACAACAGAGGACAGAAAAAGATACCTCTATGAAATGTGGTGGTGCTTACTTTAGTTTTCAACTACTGGCTTCACATTTTGGAATTACTTAAGAAAAACTGAAATGGCCAGGTTAAAAAACAAAATCTTCAGCCTATTTAAATTTTCATCTTTTACATGGCCTACATAAATCTAACTGAAATATAATTGTGAAATAATTTAACTGTTAGAATTACCTGTGGGCACATAGCTGGTCCACTGGATGGTTTATTTCATTCAGAACTATCCTGCCTGCTACAAACAGGATACTCCAATGAGTGTAAAAGTGCCAAGGCACATCCACACACAGTTACAACAGTTCAACTAAACCAGTGCAGCTTCACATCTTAAGACTGGCGCAATCTTTATGTGCAGATGAGCCATTTGATTCTCCTAGCATTCTCCCTTAGTGAAGCTAGATGCTTGACTGCTGCTCAGAAATTACTTGTAGCACAAAGTAACATTAGTGTGAGCAAACAGAATTTTCTATTAAGGCTTTCGTTGTTAAAAACTATTCTCTCCATCCCTTTGCTGACCAGCACTTCACCTCCAAGGCCAGCGGTCTCACTTGGTATGTCATCAATTTGTGAGCTATTCCAGAGCGTTAAGCAAAAACCAAGCTCAAAAGCAAGCAAACCAGTACTACATTCCCACATGACCCATGAGTGTCTCTCCATAATGACTGCAGAGGTTGACAACAGCTTAGGCCAGAAAGGAGTGCAGAAAAAAATTGGCAAAGGAACTATATTGCTAGCAGTTGGGTGAAGTTAAGCCACGATGTCAAGAGTTCACATCCACGCTAACGTGTTCAAGCAAGGAAAACTCCTGCCCTGTTTTGTTAGGCACCTGCTGGGACCCTAAAGTATAGATAAGGCTGTATCTATCACATCACAAGCAGCATTCTCAAGCAGACTACAATCAGAGAGGAAATAACAGGAGAAAAACTTCTGAAGTTCATCAGGATTAAAATTTCAAATGAAAAGGTTGGTAATGGCTAATCAATAAAATCTGACACAGGCTTTTGAAAGAGACAATAATTTGATTTTGAACAGAGCTTTACATTCATGCATAAAGCTGCCAATGAAACAGGACACGATAGACATGTTTCTCAAGATAAAATAACATCTTTAAAGCATACCAAATATGGACACCAATAAGAAATCTGTGCAGAAAGAACCTGTAATGGTGGAACATAAAACCAAAATCAAATCCCAAGGTTCAACCTGCAGTTAAGCCTACAGCTACATACTTTAATTAAAGTGCTTCAAGGCTTCTGTGCTATGCAATCAACAGACACCCCCAGGTTTATCAGATGCCTTCCCGAATCTGTGGTAACCTGACCCTGATAAATACTGTCATGAGTACATATTTGGGCATCATCTCCTTGTTCCATCTCTGTACTCAGGAGTGGCCTGACAGCAGGGGAGGAGATCTAAAAGATGCTGGCCAATAGAAACTGTCTTCTTTAACTGACAGCTCTAAATTTAATTCTTGTCTGCGTGTATTTGCAGCAATAATTGCATGAAAGCTAACTCCTTCTTCTAGAGCAACACTGACTGTGAAGAAGGCACCCATTCCATATCAAGACAGAGTTTCTTTTAGGTCATCAGACCAATTGGTGGGCAGAGTAAGACAGAAGTCATTGAGGAAGGGCAACTGCTGTATGAGATGTTTTATTAGCTGGACAGTTGTTGATTCCCAAACACAGAGCAGGTAGGGGAGGAAAAAAAAACAACAAACAAAAACACCAAAACCACACAAAAAGGGGGAAAAAAAAAAAAAGTGGTATGTTCTTTCTCAAGAAGCTCAGCTTATTCAACTTTTATGTCTCAAGGGTGATTCAGAAGGAATATATAAATGAACTCTTACCAGACATGATGGCTGCATAAGTTTCCTGCCCAATCTGATCTTAAAATATTTTTATGAAACACCAAAATGGAAAACAGGTAAAAGGAAAATAGACACAACAGACACTATCAAAACTCACCATGATTCTGAGTTTACAGTACACGCTCTGACCTTAAAATAGCTCTATTTATGAACTCACAAACCAACCTGATTTTGTAATTTTCTGTAGAGTGTTAATTCAGAATGTTACTTTTATGTGAATTTCTGGAAGCGTAAGAAACCTAATTGAATAATTTTGACCAAAGCTTTAAGGATCTCACACTAAAATTTGTTTACACATCCCACATGAAAACTACGCAAAGAGAAAAAGTCGGAAAGCAGCATTCTAGAGTCTTTTAAAAGTGCTCCCATCTGGTTCCTGGGCCTATTTTGTTTTTTTCTACACAGCATTTTGGAGCAAGGGAGTGGACATGCA
>VYXH01008450.1:0-29014 GCA_013397275.1 Burhinus bistriatus | reverse complement strand
GGAGGAGGTGGTTCAATCTCTGTTGGTCTGCCTCCACGGTCAGGTACTCTTCCCATCAGAACCTATATGGAAAAATAGGTCATTCTTAGTTTTAAAAAAATAGTAATAACAACTTGAAGGGACACAGCATTCCTCTCCTATGGACAAAGACATGCTGTCTGCGCTTTACAGAAAATATTGTCCCCTCAGTGTGGAGCTTGACAGCAGAATCCTTATTTCCTGTCCTTCTAACTTGCCACAATACAACAGAACTCTGGAAGTGATCCCATTTTCCACCTGTAAAACTGAAATAACTGCAGCTAGCTAGCTCATTACTTTTGTGAAATCTTTATGAAGAGAACTACACGCATGTGAAGTATTAGTATAAGCCATATACAGAATTCATAGATAATATATATGAACATATAAATATATATTAATATAGAAAAGACTCCTTACGATGCAGCTCTTCTACTTAAATTTCAAAGTTCAAGTCCCAACCTTATCAGCTAGCAAAACCCATATACTGTCAAACTGACGTGCAACTCTAAAATGAATGCCAGTTTGTCTTAGATTCAAAACTACTGACACTCAGTAGAGACCTGGAATGGACAAAATACATAACATGCTGCAGTAACACTTTCAAGAAAAGGAAAAAAAAAGGAGGGGATCTTGGCTTTGCTGGATATTACTCAGTGTAGAAAAAGGGAGACTGTACTGGACAAAGTTACACAAAACATCATGTTGAAGAACAAAGATGTATCCAAGTAGGTCGTCTTGTTGTTTTCATATTTCCTAAACTCTCTATGTGATGAATGTTAACATACTCTGGTCAGTCCCAGGCACTCAAGAAAAAAACCAACCTTTCTCTGAGATCCTACAATAACTAAGAAATTTCAGAATCTTTGGGGTCAAAACATATTAAAGGGTATCTAAATGAAGCACAAAACTTTAGAAAAATCTGTAAACAAAGGATTAATAAAAACAGGCTTAGTCACCATCTGAATGGTGAAACTATTGTCATCACTCACAAGCTTCAGCTTTTACCATACACAGGAAAGCAGCACAGTGTTCATTTATTACTCTAGCCAAACCAAGTAATTTTACTTTGCAGCAAAATGACACTTCCACAGAAACTTTTCTAATTATAATATACTGATAAACTAAAGATGCTGGTTTATGAACCAACAACATACTCTTGGCAACAGGCAGCCCAAGAACTGATACCAGAAAGACTTACACGTATCCTTAACTTGAGGTGTGCAGTTTCACTGAAGACGTCGTTTAAACACACACGCACACATCTGTACATGTACACCCACCACCACTGTTCCTTGTCATCTAGACTATTGTTTCATCCTGTTGCATGACTGACTGCATAATTAGATAAAAAATAAGCTGCCGCAATGTTCACTGGAATGCTGCAAACCTTCCTTTCTTAAAGCACCAAGTATCTTGCAAAAAGAAATGAAAGTATAAAGCAAAGAGTATAACTACAGAGTTACTTTTGACAGGTCTGTAAACTCCCATGTCTTTTTACCACATCCCAGAAAGAAAAAGCATACCTTGTTGATTGCACAGACTGTATTTTCCCGTGTTGATCCACTACTTGTTCTTATGATCTTTGATAAATCTTCTCGAGCAGCAAGGAGGTGAGCTAATGTAATAGTTGACTTTGGAGATAATGCATAGCGCTTGGGCTGATAGATTCGTGCTATGTCATCTGTTTTTACCTAAATGATAAAATCAAACACAACATACTTGCTAGGCATAAAACACAAACACACTTACCATAAACCATGTACTGGCCTCAGTAAGTTTCAATTTGAACACAGGGCGCAATGTCTAAAAATCTAGGTTATCTTACAAAATATAGTGCCAGTTGTTACCAATTCTCTTCATACTGATGGAGCTACTGTACAAAAAAATGCTGCTGATTATGTTTAATGGATGCTGAAACTTGAAACCAGTACAAAAGAAGCTCTCCTATCCACTAGCATCAAACAGATTGTTTGATGTTTTGCAACATATCTAAAGACTAAGAGTCCAAACTGTTCTCTCAAGAGCTTTACATAGCCATATTTAATAGATCACTTCTAAATGTGATAAAAACAGAGCAGCTTCAAAGTAAGGTCAAATGGTGGGGAAAAAAAAAAAAAAAATATCAATGCAGCAAAGCACTTGTGCAAGCCATGAAAAAGTGAAACTGAGAAGGGGAGAAAATGAGATTTTTTCCAAACACACTTTGATATTTCATTTGTTTAACTAAAAAGAAAAATAAATGCACTTTCTGGGAAAATCCAGAATGATCTCCAGAGTAAAAAAAACATTCAGTCTTGGATGGACAAGACAACAGGTGCTGTTACTTTACATGACATTTTGCTAGGCAATTACCACGCCATTTATGGATCCGTTTCAGTCTGCAAACTTATCCCTCTTGGGGACTGAACAAGTTAAAAACAAACAAACAAACAAAAAACAACAACAACAACAACAAAAACACACAAAAAAAAAACCCACCACAAAAAATGCCACACCATCAAAAGCTGAGAAAGGTAACAGTACCTATTTAATGGCAGGAAAAAAAGGCAAGCTAACAAATAAATTAAAAAAGGACAACAATTTGCCTCTTGGCTTAAAAAACCCCAAACATCTAAACTATATCAATGCCAAAACATTTTCAATCCCCAAAATCTTCTTGGAGAAGTTATAAACAAATATTGCTACAAGAGAAATAAGGAAAAAAAAGATTAAAAATCGTAAGTAATTTTGAATTGACATGTAGCCTGATTATTTCAGTAATGGCATACTATTTCACGTCAACAGTCTTTATAAGACATGAAAATGAATCATCTTACTACGTTATCATCATTAAAAATCTCTTTTAACTATTGTTCTATTGTGAAAGTGTATTCATTGTTTTTCACATTGTTTGAATGGAATAATATCAAGTGACTTAAAATTTTAGTCTGTTTAAGTTAGTCATCAGTTAACATCAACTACATTTTAGAAGTATACTTTAAATTTACTTAAATGTACCGATTTGTATTGGTACAGCTATACGGAAGTTATACACATAAGGACATCTCCCGGCTTCTGTGAGCTAAATACCCTCCTTTTCCTTTCTTGCAGCATAAAAGCATTCACAACCCCTGCAGAAATTAAACAGTGAGCCATTCCAAAGGACCACAGCAGCATCTAGACTCATGTCTTCCAGTGGTACTTAGCGAGCTTCATGAACCTGATTCTATCTGCATGTGTCAAACACAAATTATGACACCAGAAAGACTTGTAACAATCCACACTTTCAGTAAGCTTTCAAAGTTTTAAGACTTATCCATCTTAAGCTTTCTACACAAACCTTAGGAAGGAAATTTGATCTTGCAGCTCATGAGCAAAAACATCTGCCTCCAGCTTCTCGCATGTACATTCATCAAATTACAAACTTTTTGTATCTTATCTCCCTACTCGCTTGGATAGAAACAATATATATTTCTAGCTTAGAAATATCAGACTGGTTAAATGATGATTATTTTTTAATATACTGAGTGCTAGAAAATAGTACAAATGAAATGATCACAATTAAAATGATACCAGCAGAGAAAATCCAGAGGAGCGGTTTGAAATTTTTAGCCACCTGAAAGATTACAATTAACTGTGTGCTTTTCTCATACGAGCTGCTATTCAAATAACCTGTTCAACTGACCATCTGTTTATTCAGTAGCTTTGAATCCAAGATAGGTAGCAGTTACTGTAATCTCACTGTCTTTATGGGCAGTCACTCTTTGCACCCAATCTATCTATGTTAAGGCCCAGTGTTTGTCTTCCTCTTGCATCTGCATTAGAAATGCTGAGGTTCCCTCCTAGTTTACTTGATTAAATGGGGGTGGATATAGGAAAGAAAAAAAGGGGAGATGTGAACTTATTAAAGTGAGAAACCCCAAAAGAGGATGTTAGAATTTATAATTGTGAAGCTATAAACAGTCACAAAGGATGGACGGTGCCATCTGGTCAAATCCTTCCTCTTCCTCAGTATCTAGGATTTGGATGTTACAATCCAGGACAAGAAACTGGTTGAAAAGAAGACAACAGTAACAGAAGTGTATTTACATGGTATGTATATTCAGTAGAAAGATCTTGGGAATTGTAGTAGACTCCCACCTACAGGACGCAAAAAATACAGCAAGCTTAAGCTTACCTTTGCTCTATCAGACCACCCAAAAGACTGTACTGTCACATCTAGCCTCTTCATTAACATACGCCGGCGACATTCATACTCACTGCGAAGAGCATCATTGATTTTTTCCAATCTTTCCTGCAATGTTACAATAAAAAATCCAAACATTCATATCTATTAAGTTATAGAAGTCAATTTAAAGTTAACCCCATTCAGCAACTAAGATGTCTATCCCCAGGTGACCACTATAAACTACAAAAAATTAGGAGTGTGTCTGTGTAGTGCTACAGTAGTATGTATATACAAAATATTTTGAAAGTTAGTTAGTGGATGAATCAACACAAAGTCTTTTTGATAACATTAATTCTGGAAGTATCTGGTTAGTATTGTTAATATTTAACAATTGAATTTTAGTATTAATATTTAGCAATAGAACAGTGACTGTAAAATGGACAATGCTAGATGAAGCTGTATGCCTTAATTTTGACCATCCTGTTAAACACGGAAAAGAAATTAAGAGCCTTTTTTTACCACTTGGTCAGAATTCAGAGGCTTTGTTAGCAGTGATTTCCCCACGTGGTTATTTTGAACTTTTGAAAGAATGTCCTTTATCTGAAACAAAACACATACTTCTTCTCAGAACACAAATGATATTTACATTCATTTCAGCATAATTTGCTGCAAGCACAATTTGCTACTCATAAGATCACACATAGCATATTTGTTTCAGCAAACTCGTAAAACCAAACACGCATCTTCTGGCTTATCATCCATTACAAAAAGTTTTCCTGAATACTTTCACTGCATGATCAACCTCTATACAAAAATTTTATGGCACACCACTTCTCCTCCCAATTACAACAGAACGATATCTATACGGCAAATTTGTCAAGTGCATCTAGGCAGTAGGACTAATTAAATTATTCATTTTACTTATTACTATGTGTTGTAACTACAACTAAGGAAATGTAACAATTAGAAGCTAGGAGTACTGTTGCCAAATGCTAGACTTGGCTACAAAAATCTGGTGATGGGTGCTAGTAAGAAAAGCAGGAGATATGATAGGTATGCCATCATTCTCTGTCACTAATTTTCTTCTAATCCTATAATTGGTTCCATTTAACATTATGTTTAAGACTTTTGCATTCACTCCAAATCAGCCTTGCTTATACTTCTTCCACTGGTTTTTGCCCTTGACGGATGAAGTATGCTCTCTCTGTCTGCCTTCCAAACTCCACTGTGTTCTCCTCTCTCATTACAAGAAACCTCTACCTCCTCTTCTTGAAGGAACTTCCTTTGGCACAGCTCTTCTCAAACCATTAGCATCAACGCCCACAACGCTCGTTTGTAACTTTCTGGCCAACTGATTTTTCAGCTGGAGCAGACTGCGTGCATATTACTGCTCCTGCAAGTTTTGCACAAAGTGTGATGGGGAGAAGAACTACATCTTCATTTGCTTTTGTAAATAATTATGGGGAACCAAATCAAACAAGATTAAAACTAGAGTTAATTTTCTTTTACTTGTAGCAAGGAAGGATTAAGGTAGTGCATGATCTACAGTAAAACCTGTGGCTGAGGACAGCCATTAGACACATTTGCAAGGATTCTAAGACTTCATGTAGGCACACAGGCATTTACATTAAATTTATCATAAAGGTATGGTTCAAAGCTCACTCTTCCAGAATTATCTTAGTTCATCTTGTTAGAGTTTTGAGCTCTACGTATGATAGAAATACCGTCTCCAGTGATCACTATGAAAGAAAAACTCTAGAAGACAGAAATCAACTTCTACGGCACCTAATTAATTGATTAAAGAAAGCTACTTGAAAAGGAATACTTGATAAATCAACTCTCATGTTTCAGGGTTTTTGTAATTATTTCCTTCTCTTTTTTTTTGAATATACAAAGGAAAGAATCTGAACCTGAATTCTGTGTGAAAACCAAGGTATATATTTTGTTCTTTTTACATCACCTTTGGGCAGCACTGTGGCAAGTTAAAAACACAATACCCCCAGAAAAAGTCTGAAGTAAAAAATTATTGTGCTGTAAGCAAACTATGGGAAAACAGTGTTTTGACTTGAGCAGAAAAGACAGTCTAGTAGTATCTGAAAAGTGGCCATCTAGTTACTGTAATATTCCCTGCTATTATACTTCATCCATATCAAAAGAGCTTCCAATAAGGGGTGAAGTTCAGCTCTGTGTACCCTACTGATACCTACACTCCTCTTTCTCTGCTAATTCTTGCTTCTTTGCCATCTTTCTTTACTTTACAAAAAACCCTCCAGGGTTGTCTGATTTGTCTGTCTTCTAAATATAGCCAATTTGTTTTCATTTTAGTGAAGCATGTATATGATGCCTCATAATCTACTTCAAAATTCATATGTACCTAAGCACAAACTATGCTTGAATTTAAACAAATGTCTGAAGAATCAAAAACTAAAGTTAATAATCAACAATATATAGTAAGATCAGCGTGACAGCAAGAGATGAAGAAATCAGTAATTAGAAGAAGGAATAAAGAGCAGATTAATTAAAAATTCTATTAGGCAAGAGGTGTCTATCCATATACCATTAAGGTCAGAAATACAACCTCAAGGGTTCTGATGAGTTGAAAGGAAGAGAGTCTATCAAAATGAGACTGGCTGCTGGAAAAAAACACGACAAAACCAAAACAAATCCTCAATGTAATTTATAGCTACAGAATGAAAGAAAATCTGGAAACGAGTGATACTGAACACTATCTCAAGATTAGAACTACTGCAAGTTTGCAGCCTCGAGGGCAGCTAACAGGTAAATACAACACTGGGCTCCACATACAAAAGCCATACATTCTGCTGTGACAAGTCGATCACAATTAAAAGACCTAACCCAGCACTGCATACTCCTGATCTCCATACACTGAAAAATGAAAGGAAGTTTAGAGACAACAGTTAAGAGAATCAGTGAAAATCAGAACTAGAAGAAATAAGAGCAGCTAAATGAAACAATCCTTTATTGACTGGGAAACTGCCCCCAGATTTCTGCAACCTCTTCTTTCCAAGTTAAAGAGAATACCACTGTAGTTTTATCCAGTGACAGTTTTATTAATCAAGTGACATTTAAGGAGGAATCTTTTCACTGATGAACTGGTCTACATTCACGTTTGTGACACACTGTAAAGTCATACCCAGATTACTGAATCTCCACTTTACTCCCTCACTCCCACCAGCAGGACTCTGAGGGCATATCCTGCAATTATAATAGTGAAATAAGCTGAGCTGCCTTACAGGTGCAGAATACATTGTCCAGCCTTGACTGATGACTGGGCTATGAGCACAAGAGCTTTGACACACACCTGTCTGTGAGAGGACAAGAATACAACTGATGCAAGAATCTACGCTATAACCCCCATTCCTAAACACAACAGTTGCTCTAGATTAAGAAGGATAAGCAGGAGTTAAAAAAAAACATCACCAAAACCCAGAAAGAAGTCTGTATGTGTAAGATGGCACAATACCAAAAGCAGAGCCCAGATAAAAGAGCAGTGAAAACATATTCATAGAAATGTAAAAGAAATTGTAACAGCCAAATCATCCTAAAGTTCTCACATACTCAGCTGTAAAAAGCAAACGAATTAATTCAAAGCTAGATGGACACAAATGTATTTGACTATTCGACACACTGTAATCAATAAACTTGGTAACATTAAATATTTATGGGCTTGCTTTGGAAGTTCTCACACCCTCAAAACAGTTCAAAAATAAATCAGTTACTGGATTTGAGACAAAAATATTGACTTCAAAATCTACCGTATAAAAACATACAGTTATTCTATTGTTACCAAATAAAGCATATCTTTATGTATTGAACATGACATTTTTCATCTGTTTTATAAGACCATACTCCTTTAAAAAAACGTTTAGCACACATGTCACTACCATGTTCCATATATTTATTAATTCTGTTTACCCTCTGTCAAAACAGAGCAGTAAATTTTATGTTTGCACAGATAAACATCATACACGCATGCATCTCCAGGATTTCCAAGATTTTGAAAAAACGTGACATGGAGAGAGGTGTCATTTTATTAATTTAAGTTAAACTATCAACACTTTAAGGAAGTAACATTGTCTTAATTAGTCATAAGGTGTACTTCACAATTGCAGAAAGATCACCTAAAATCTTAAGCACAAAATATTTTTAACCCATCCTCTGCCTCTCTTCCATTGACCTGCAGATCATTTTAATTTCAATATTTATCTAACCTTAAAGACATTTTTGTTTGACCTTTATGTCTGCTGAATAGGACAACTCTTTCATCTTGTTCCCTGCAACAATGTACAGGCACCATTACGTCTGCAAAATTATTAAACACTAATAGTTAAAAGCAACACACAAACTTAAATATGAATAAATTCTAGGAAGTATTCCCAAATATTTTTAAAGATATTCTTCTCATATTTCACTTAACTGTTATTTCAGCTTAGTTTTGATTTAATTTCTTCAGTAACCCTTTATAGTTTCTTTTCATTCTCTACTATTAGGGGACTACTTTTCACATATTAGAAAACAAATAATGTGGGCAAAAAAAATTAGAAGTCTTTTGAATAATATTGCGTTAAGAAGTCTTTCAAATAAACAGTATTAGAATGTCACTTTGTAGTTATGTGTGAAATTCACAATATCTTGACTGGAAAAAAGCCAGATGTCAGCATGAATTACAAAGCACAACACCGGCACAAACTTTTCTGAATCTTTGATCAATTTTCATTTAGAATTTGTGGGATTTTTGGTAGTAAATTTCAGAATGCCTCCCTGAGTTACCCTTTGTAAATATACATTACAAGGGAACAGCATCTTTAAAAAACAACTAAAAAATTACTACTAGTTTTTCAGTGCTATAGAATAAAATAAAATATATTTAGTGGTAGGAGGCTGTAATGCTGTCAATTCATCTCTCACATTTTCTTATATATGTCGATAACTACCACCCCAGTTTATTACAGGAGATGCAAATTTAAAAGGTACTTCCTATGACTGCATATTCAAAATTTGAAGAATATGAAGAAAGCAATCCTGATTTTATACTAGTCTTTCAAATAAACTGACAAACTATTAAAAACAATCAATGTTCTAACGTTCCATACCAAAATACAATGTGTGATCTGTCCCTTTGGTAGATTGCTGCTGCACAGCCAAACTATTCTCAGAACTATTCCCACAGCTACTGACAATTCTGAAGATGCTAGACGGAGACAAAGAGTAGACATGTTGAAATGCTGCAGATACATTTGCAAATTCAATAAAAATACTAGAGTAGTATGCCAGTTTCTGTTACAAACGATATAGTATAATACTAAAAATCAACAGTGCAATTTTACACAGAACCTACTTAAATCAGAAGCAACAAAATATGTGGAAAAAGAAATGGATCATTTCAAGTGAATTTTTGCAAGAATCCAAAAGAAAGGTAACAAACGACACTGAAGAAAATGTTTACAAAGCCAATGAATTCCAATTGGTGGTATCACCGTTCTAATGCAGCTACATCTACAAATGTAGGTGTCTAACTGTACTGTATCAAAATAACTCTGAACCTGTCCTATATAAGGGATGAAAGGCAAGGAAACAGAAAGTAGAAATTCTACAAAATCTCCTGAGAGGTAGGAAAAAACCACCTTTGTTTGTAAGGGATGAAACATGCAGAGAACAAATTACAGTGTTAATTTGGAGTCACAGAAGATGAACGAGCTAGTCTTGCCACCTTTCTACACTCTGAAGTGAGTACAAGTGGTATAACCGCTGTGGAACTGACAGACCTGAAAACCATCGCAACAAAGCCCAGGCGGTACTATTAAAAAACAAAATAAAAACAAACTCACATGCTTTAAAGATTTTGCTCATTTTAGTTCTTATGGAAATGTAACAGTTTACATGAACTGTAACAGTAACACCCCACACACCAACTCAAGCCTGTGATCCTATCTGAAAGGAAATCTTGGACTTTGCAAAAGGTGGCAGGTACCAGGAGTCTAACAATTCAAAGAAAACTTTCTAGACTGTCTATGTGTGCATGAAGGAACTGGCCCACCAGGTCTGGTCCTGCTGTCCTGCAACTGCAGAAGTACAGTCCTACCCCCTTACCATGGGATGAAACTAAATCTGTACCCAAGAAGTGAAGCAAGGAAGTGAACGAGGAAGGGCACTGCCAATGGCTGCAGCCTACAAACCCACAAGGATGTAAACACAGCTAACACTCACAGAGGGAGATCACAGTACTAGGCAAGTTTCAATCAATTAGTTACTAGCTGGAAATCTGACATTTTAATCCTCAAAAAACAGCGCTAGAATCGTTTCTTCATCCCTTCAAGAATATTTAATGGAAAGACTGGATATAAAGATTTTATTAGAACTAAATAGATCAAGCACCGTTAATAGTGTAGGAATAGGCATTTTCACTGTCACCTGGATGCTACTTTGTATAAACGAATCTGCTAAAGGTTTCATCTTGTCACATTAAAGACGTACAGATGTAATAAAACCATGCAAGTAACAGGCCCTCTCCCCAAAACCTCTGAATGTTCAGCTGCCCACTGGCCAATAAGAAGAGGAGGAAGAAGAAAAAAAGAAGCATAATCATGTAAAATTGTTAAACTCAAAGACTCAGCAGCACAGGGAGATTCATTCCATGTATCTCCCATAATTCTTAAAGGGGATCGCTCCCCCCAACTCTCTCCCTAAACACTAGGGAGAAATAAAGATCAAAACTTTTAGCTGCCTGACAGAGAAGATAAATTCCACCCCAAGAGCCTATTTACATTCTGCAGTGACGAAGTCAGATTAAGGATCACATCAGTGAAACGAGTTAGAAACTGATGGGACACAACTGAAAGAACTATCCTGTTGAATAAGGTTTAAGTTGGCTTATTCACTGGCTATTGGCAATTCAGGCATTCTCATTCTCTTCTGCAACTAAGGAAATGGCACTAACAAATCAATACTTGCAATTAAGAAATTCATACACTAAAAAGCAAAAATTTAAGTTTTGGATATTAAATAAGTACATTCCAGAAATTACTACAGGTACATAAACGTGCAATCTTCTGCTTGCTGCAACACATTTGAACGAGTAACAGGAAAACTGTTACTTCAACTCATACCTTAAATTTGCATGGCAAAGTATGCCTCATCAGGTACACTGCATCCTCAGGAAAATGCTGAAATACTTCACCTCATAACTAAAACAGTTTAACTTAAACACTAAGCTGGCCTTCAGAATAAAAATTCCTTTGCATTTGTCAGATAGGGCTTTTATGGATTAGACTGTTGGGCTTTTAACTCTAAGATGAATGCTTACAGAAACAATGCTTACAGTTTAACAACAGAGAGAACACATAAGAGCCCATACCTTTTGTTCCACATTGGTTAACAAGAGAGGAATATCAGAAGACGAGTTTGGCAGGCCCAGTGCATCACAAATAGCTTGCACTTCCTGATAAACTTCACTGTGCTTTTCCAAATGAGAGCCTTTAATTTTCTTGCTGTGCAATATCTTTAAAGCCTGAAGTTCTGTACTTAGAAATACTAGAGAGAAAAGTGTCATAATGGCAGATTTAGAGACACTTGAATATTTCTGCATCCACATTCTCATATACAAATATAATATATACATTCATTAAAAAAACATGATAAAAGGGAGACTCTTTCTCAGTTCTGTCCTGGACAGGTCAGTATCAGTTTCCCATTCTTTACCTGAACTAACTCCCACCTGACTTCCTACCTTCAGTCTACGCATCACATTTAACTGCTTAACCCACTTCTGCCACTAGATCCCTAAATTCCTTGGCTAGTTTCGTATTATCACACTGGTTCCTGCTGCTACTCCTTCGTGCAAGTCCAGCTTAAACTTAGACTTCGCTTCTGTCAATCCTGCTTTCAGCACCTTCAAATCACATAGCATTTTCTTTTAAGCTGCCCAGAAACCTCTCAGAAACACAGGAAGCAAGGTCCCATTTTCAGCTGAGCTGGAACTGGATCAAGAGAGGGATCAGGAGGCCTCAGTACGTTGAACCATATTTCCCAAAGAAATTTTAGTTTCTACTAAAATAGTTTTCTAACAGTTTTCTACTTTCCACTTCTGCACAAGTGAGTTGATGCATGCTCAGCTAGGTTGTAATGATTGTACACATATACTTAAGAACTACTGAATATAAATTGTACAATAAGAATACAGCATGCATGTAAAATACTGTAATATAAATGGGAAAAATGGTTAAAACTTACAGAGAAGTTTAAGACAATCTTCTTTCTCTCTTAATCTGTCCTTGATGTCTCCAGATATAAGTGATGAGTACGGACAAGCCATTTCTCTCAGAAAGCCGCTAATCTCAAGCTGGAAGCTCTCTATATCTTTGTCACCTGTGAGAATAAATAAATGCAAAGCTAATGGCTTTTTACAGAAACATTGAACTGTAATCTAATTTTCTTAACTTATACATTTAATTTGCAGGTTTCAATAGCCCAGGAAAATACCACCTACCACCCTCGTAACTTTTCTTTCTTCTTAAAAAAGTCCTACATACAAGCAGAAAAGTCTTTTAATAGCTACAGCACTATAGTATTCATACTTTCAACGAGGTGATGCCACAGCAGTCTTTGAAGACGTGAATGCAAAAGAACATCACTAGGCAGTGAGCAGCTTATGTCACAAAACAGCGTATCATTGTAATCAATTTTCTGATAAACAAATTACAAGAGTCATGAGCCCATTATTTTCAATGGTTGTTTCTATTTTTACTACTTTTTTGTGAAAACGTAAGCAATATAAAATCTCATCCAAATTCCAGTGCTCAACAGAATCAGGTAGCACTAACGAGCAACTTGCGTATCTACATGCAGCGCTGAATGGAACACTGCAGTGGACCAACCAGCTGAAAATACCAGATGCTAGAATTTAAGCCATCAAAATACGATTACATGTAACAACCACTCATAGGATGTATGAATGTACTTTTTATATTTATGTAGAGCTAAAAAAAAAATCCCAAAGCACCTTTTTCTTCTTCTGCAAGAATCTTCACAAGACAAGACCTTAATCTAAGAAACATACACACTCAAATATCAGTCTCAATTTGGCTACCTTTCAGCTATCTTCTAAACTTCAACACTCTAATTTCACTATTAGCTGAACAATATGGGTCCAAACCCACTGAACAAATACTAAACTGCTTTAATAAAGTAACATTCATATACCATCTGCTGAAGTGATGCTTTCTTCCATATTACAAAGTGACTTTATTTGGGAACCTAACCAAACGCAAAGCTCAAAAAATTCTGGTGAAGACAACCCATTTTCTGCTGCTTTGTTCAGAGCCTCCTCCTCCAACAGGGGACCCGTGTACCTGCACAGAGAGATAAACATTAGTGATAAGAAGGAAACTTAACGTAAAATATATACGTTTTACAATCATTTTACTATAAGTTGGTTAGTAACAGCACTGAAAGAAATTAACCTTTGTAAGTTACTTTTGTCAAGGAGTAATTCACACTTTTTTTAAACACACCAGAAGAAGTGTGGTAACCGATAAACAAAATGGTTTGTCAGAAAACAGGAGGCAGGCATTTTCGCATATCACACGTGTATGGGAAAACACAGTTTCACGTCTCAATACATGCCAAACAGACAAGAATTCAAGTATTAATCCAAGCGTTTAGTCAAATTTCCTTCCAACATTAACAACTTATTGCCCTGGAGTACCGGCGATAAGATAACTGAAAATTAAACTAAATTTTACACTGTTTCTGCTCTCGGCAGCCCGGCCGGTGCCAGGCCCGGAGGCCCCGCATCGGGGGTGCCCAGACAGCGCCCCCCCCCCTCCCCCAGTATGGCCAAACAACTCCCGCTTTTCAACCCGCTGTACCCCGAAACACACCCGCGCAGCCGCGCTTCCTTCGTCTTCCCCCCATTACCACCAGGGCAAGCCCAACGCAGCCGCCGTGACCCCGCTCCCAAGCGCGGCAAGAGGCCCAGCCCCGGCCGCCGCCGGGCCNCGGCGGGCTCCTCTCGGCCCTTCGCCCCGCGAAGGGGGAGCCACTGCTGCTCCCCGATTACCCCAAGGCCTCCAGCGCGTCCAAGATGTCGCACTCCATCTTCGGTCCGGGCGCCAGCTCCCTCATGCCGGCACCGCGGCTCGCCGCCGCGCTGTGCCCTTCTCAAACCGGCCCTCCGCAACCTGCGCCTGCCGCTGCGTTCCGCCGCCGCAGGCCCCGGGTCCGGCGGGGCGCTCCCGGGCTGCCCCCGCCCCTTCGCCCGGCGCCAGCGGGGCGTACATGGCTGGAGATGACCTTCTGTATAGGCCGGCCCTTGCAGTCTCTTCTCACTGAGGAGCGTCCAGTCTGCCTCACCCATGTCTCCTGGCCCTACGGCTGTCCCCGCTGCCCTGCTCCGGGTTGGGCCCTGACCCACTGCTGGCTGCAGCCGGCTCACCCCTCACCTCTGTCAGGTACCAGCCAGCTGGAGAAACAGAGGACCAGGAGGGACCACGGCCACCCTTTCGGCCTCCGGACGTGGCTCATGCCTGGAGAGCCAGCCTTGCCACCCACAGACCCTCACAGCCTGCCCCACACCTCCTCTGGGAGGTGGTTACAAAGAGCAGGTTCTTAGGCCTGGACCTCTGCTGCATTTCTGGGCGATCTCTCTGAATTGGGAATGGTGAGGTTCTGCCCGAGATGGTGCAGACCACGGCTGCAGGGCCCCCGTTGCCCCGGTTTTCCAGTGTGGGGGTGCCTCAGCCCTGCCCCGGGGCTGTGGGCCTGGCGGGGACCAGCTTCCGGAGCCTGGCTGAGCTTAAAATCCAGGCTGTTTATGATATTTTTAATAAATTACGGAGGGAAGCTGGGTTAGGTGGGTTGTGTTGTATTGACACACGCGATGGTACTGGGTGTGAGCATGACCAGCTGCTCCTGCCCGAGGAGTGCAGGGATTCCAGCTGGATGTGGCTGGTGTGATGGAGACCTTGGAAGTGGCATATCCAGCTTTGTAGCCTATGCAGGATTGTGTACTGCGGGCAATAAAGTGGGATGACCAGCTGTGTCTCTCTGAGCACGTCACTTTTCAGTCTTGTGACCTGTAGGGATTTCCAGTTTCAGTACTGTTAGACCTATTAATTGCAAAACTAGAAGGCAGGTCTGGCAGATCTCCCAAAACATGTGACTTTGTCTGATCTTTGATTTTCTTTTGTATTCTATTTTGAGATGTCTAAGTTCTCATTTCCAAGCTTTTCTTGGTGACAGCAATGTTGAGAGAGAGAGATAAGCTAGCGTCAGCTTCTTTTGTCTGTTTGGTCCCAAACTATTCCTGTTTTATCCCTCACTCACAGCCACTTCTGGTGAAGCATCCCCCAAAGTCCCTCTAAAACAGTATTGCTGCATTAGCTCCTCAGAGTTTTTGATTTCATCTAGCTCAGCCATAGACTCCTATCTCTCC
This sequence comes from Burhinus bistriatus, assembly GCA_013397275.1. Classification (NCBI taxonomy): domain Eukaryota; kingdom Metazoa; phylum Chordata; class Aves; order Charadriiformes; family Burhinidae; genus Burhinus; species Burhinus bistriatus. Next base: position 13,394 of record VYXH01008450.1, on the reverse strand, counting down.
TATTAACTAGAAGGAAAATTCTGCAGGGTTTGTTTTGGTTTGGTTTGGTTTGGTTTGGTTTTTTTACCAGTGTTGTCTTATATGGACTCTCAGAAAATCCAGCGGCTGGATCTGTTGATGAAGACTTGTAAAGGCATGCAATCAGATGGAAGTAATTACAACACAGATATTCTTAATAAGCGAAATCTCCACAATTTTTGGAACAACTATTTTGAATTATTTCCATTTAGCAGAAGACGTGGCTTTATTGAGTACTAAGCTTTAAAAAAAATGGGAATCAGGACAGCCATGACATCCTCCCACACACACAGACAGAAATCTAGAAATTAAAAACATTATTTATGGCAGTCGGTGGAAAGAAGAGCATCTTCAAGTTTGATAGGCTTATGTCAACCATATGATGTACATCACTGCCAGTAGCTCAGCGGTCTCTTTCACAACTCACAACCGTGTCTTGCTCCATATGACAGAGCTTGAAGAGGACTTTTGTTTCAAATGGGTTCACATAATAATTTGTCTCAATGAACGAACACGCATCTGAGAGCGGAGATTCTGAAAATAAGAACTCTTACTCCTGTTTAAACAACATTAATTGTCCAATTAACAGAATGTCCAATTAACAGAGTGACAAAACAAGATACGCAGAAATAGACAGAAATAGCCAGTTTTCTTTCCCTTTCTTTTTTAAAGTTGTATCTTTACGGTACCCACAGTGAATCATCACTGTATAGTTGTTCTGTGAAACCGAGTAGTTTTCATGTCACCCAACAGCGCATGCTAAGAACAAGAAGTGGGAACAACTGGAATTGAAACTAGCATAACATAATCTATTGAAACTAAAAAGTAATCTGGTAATTTAAGAAGTACTGTGTCATGCAAGTAGGTGGCAGCACTATTCACTGGTCTTTCTCTGTAAGTTTTCCTACATGCCATAAATGTCTTTTGCTAATTTATGTTACAGGACAATACATAAACTAGTAATTTCTCCTATTGTCTTTTGATATGTTGCATAGATATGATAGCCAAGCACATGCATCAATCACTGTTTTAATTCCACAAGATTTTTTTGAAAAATCCTAACTTTTCTGTATAGTAGAGGTACTATGTATATGAGGAAATACAAGGCTGAATTTCACAAATTGTGTCTTGAGACCCATAAGTGAAAGACATTTTTGGTTGTGATCATATACTTAGGTTGCCTAACACCTTCTCACAACTTTGCCATTCATTCAGTCCACAACTTGCTCCATGTCCATTCCTGAGTTTCCCATCCCTGAGGGAGGGAAAAAAATTATGACAAAGCTGGCTAAAAAATATTTTGTAGCAGCCTGCTCCCACGGGAGTGGACTTTGCCTTTGCCTCGTGCCCTTTGTAATACACAAACAAGAACACCAAAGGAAGAGGTCTCCGCGTACAGTCATTACTTTCACGTGAAAGGGGTATGTGGCTCCAACAAGGTCATCAGTGCCCTAGAGCTTTTTGTTTTTTATCAGGACTTGTTTTTCAGTCGTCCACCAGTTAGCCAGCTGCCTCAGCAGTCACATAAGTCCCGGTGCTAGCACGAGGAAGGAGTAGAAATGCATAGCCAGGTTAGAAAATGAAGATAGCACTGGATCAGCACTGACTTGCACTGATACAAAATGGCACCTTAACTGAGCACGCAGCTGCGGCTGTCTACACCTCTCTTAAATATATTGGAAAGCACCCTGAGTTGAAAGCAAGGTGAAGATAGGAATTTGGGGGATAGGTCTTCCGCCAATCCATATTAAATCTCTACAATTACAAGTTGCCTGTAATCTTACTAAAAACCAAAATACATAACTCAATTTTCTATTGACGTTAAACTAAGGTAAATCTCAACCGCTTACTGAACTACTTGTGTGAATATGACAAGTGCTAAGTTGTTCTGCTATTCAAAACTGCTCGAGAAACATTCCTAGTGCCGCACTTGCAAATGGGCACTGGGCATTCTCGTACTGCCTAATGGCAAGGGTGGGGTGGAAAGGTCCTGCTTACTGCTGCAGCAGGGCGGTCACCTCCTGGTCTCTGCACTGCCAAGAGAGCAGGCTTTTGGTTGTACGTGGTGCGTGCAATCTATCTGCTCCTGGTAGGGAAAGTCAAACTGCCCACAAGTACGCTAGCTGCACGTTTTGAAAAATTCAGTTGCTTTGTCCCGCTTGTGTGCAGCACAGCAATAAAAAAACCAGATCTTTCGAATTCAAATGAGGAGACAGACCTCCTCTGCAGACGAGGTACAAATAATCTGTAGTACTAAGAAATGGTTAGCAGACAATAATTGACCACTAGAGGGGATCATAGGAGCGGAGAAGGAATTGAATATACTACATAATAAATGCTTTCCTCTAACACAAGCTTGCCTATGTGCGATGTTGTACTGTATGTGTGCACTTTAAAAATGATTGAGAAAAGACAGCACTTTATACATGCTTAAGCCGTTATAAGAAGCTTATATTAATTGAGTTTAAAACAGATCAATAGCAGGTTTAATTGTTAAAATGAAATAACTTCTTTACACAGATTTTTTTTATCAGTTTAAATTAATACAGGTTAAACCTGTTCAATTTCCATCTGTAAAAAAGTACTAGCCATTCTTTTAACCTGTTAAAAAAATAGGCACTGTTCTTCAGACTTGCTGACATTTAAACAAGCGTAGCTTGCTTGTTTAAAAACTAATGTTAAATTGCTTTTAATCCTTCTATAAACTCCTTCTTATCTTTAAGGATGATTTGGGACTACACACCCCAGGCAGTATCAACTTAATCACATTATTGTGGAACCAGACTGCAAGTTAAAATTGATCTATATATAAATTACATCAATCTTGCAGATAAGTAGCTGTGAATGATGAGTATACTAACTTCACTGAACCTGAACGGATTTATACTAGCTACAAGAATCCTGGCCATCAGTTTAAGGGCTTCCCTACAGAAATTGAAGCTGACCTCCCATCATAAACATTTGATTTAGAAGTCACCTTTCTAACATCTCCCAGACCAAACCAAGCCACCTGAAGTAGTGACATCAAAGTTTTCAATGCAAAATGAACTCTTTCGAGAAATTATGCACAGTGATACATTCTGCAGAATGAAAATTTCAATTTCTTAAAAATGGACTGCTCTCAAACTACTTGCTCAGGGCACATGTCTCTGCACAGATGGTGGAGGAGAGGTGAGAACCAGGCAGTCGTCAACACCTTGCACAATGACTTTTTCCAGTACTCGTCTGAGGAGATGGTGGCTCTTCATTGTCCTTGAGTTGGAATAAAATACATAAGGCACAGTCGAGCTCTGTAATGTTATAGACTCAATTGCAGATAGTTGAAGTTACTGAGACTTTTGCCATTTACTTTAGAAGGAGTAGGTGTGGGGCCTAAGTATTTCAGTGAGTTGTGCTCGTACCTTTTAGCATCACTAGTAAAAATAAATAATTCCTTGCAGACCAGGCATCTACATTTAGTTGCTTCTGTTTTTTTCTAGTGGTGCATTACAAAAGGGGCATTATGGCTCTTGAAAGAATCTAGCTTTCTTTTTGCTTAAGTGGAGTCTCACATTGAATATATTAATACACGACAGTATAGCAAGAAAGGTGTTGACCATCAGCAGCTTTACAAAAGGGAAAGCTGAGCGGATTCATGGAATTGCCAGCACCTTTCGCCTCTGTCAGGGGCTTCAATTTAGTTGTCTTCTCACTACCAAGATAGTCATTACACTGTGAGGACTATTTACTTCTGAAGTTTCTCATGGATTTTTTTAAGGAGAAAGTGAGAAGATGATTTAGTCTGTAGGTGCCTAGTCACTATTTGTTTCCAGAAGAGGCTGCTGAGTACTGGTCATAATTTTGTGGACGTTATTCCATTATGAATGAGACTGAAGCCTCAAACTAGTGCAACGTAAGTGAGCAAAAAAAGACAGATCTGCAGTAAGTCTGGCCTCTGCTACAGCAAATGTTCAGCCTGGCAGGACAAAGCAATGAATATTCCAAGTTCGTATTTCTCATTCTTTTAAAAATAAACTGTGCCCGTTTTGCTCTTCAGACCATATGGCATGAATCATTTCAGTGAAGCATTCATCACATCATGATTTACACTGACATTATTTCTTAGAAGTTAAGTGGTGGGGCTTCACTGTGAAGAGCTTCATGTATTACAGCCATTCTCTCTTTTCTTTCACTTGTTTCACTGAAAGGTAACTTTATTCATCTCAGCTCAAAACTAGAGTTACAGGAGTGAAAAACCAAGCACAAAGTGTTCCTGCTTTTAGGTTTTCTGGCTGAAAATTAATCTCTTTAAAAGTGTACACAAAATTTTATTTGAAGCTTTTATGCTCATGTATGATGTAGTCATAGGTGCCTGTTTGATACTTACTGTATTTTCATTTTAAGAAAGTACAACAGAGAAGTCTTACGATAGTTCTTATGCAAATACAGATTTAATTAAAATAAGCTGAATATTTAAATGGCAAAGAAGGTATATGACCAGGTGTGTGAGTTGCCTGAGAGGGATTCTCTGAGGTCAGAAGCCTGCTACCAAGTCCCCACAGCCTATGTCAATAACTCTGGAAGGCTGCAGAGTTCTCCAGGAAAGCGTATGTGCAAGGGCACCACAGGCACTATGCTGCCTCCCTAGACTTGCATGTAGATTTGCAAAAGCTCCCTCTTTCAGCTCACAACTCTTTTTTTTTATCGCTACCTGTTTCTTTATTCCATGGATTTGCCACAGTTAAGTGCATTTTCTGTGGTTTTTTTCCCCGCTATTAGCTTCTTTCTGATGAGAATAGAAATTGGAGAAAGGAAGATCTTTTGCATATAGTCAGAGAAAATTATTTCTCTGCAAGTCAGTGTGATCTTGGGAAATAGCTTAAAACTCTTTGCACTTCAGGTGTAAAGAACAGTGTTATCTGGGTAGTAAAGACAGTAGACTAGAACTTAATAAATTTAAGAAATAATAATAATCATCATACTCTCCTCAAGTGATAAAATGTAAAGTATCAGAATATCTGTCATAGTTAAAATAAAAGACAGGAAACATGGGATATTATTAAATGATGAGGATAGTTTACTTCTAAAAAAACCAAACAACCAAATCAAAACATCATAAAGTGGCAAATGTTGGGTCTTGAATGTAAAGCTGAGACTTTCAAAGTATGAGACATCCATTCCACTGGGGCTTGACTCACAAGTCATACTTCACAATTTGTAGCAAAACTGGATTCTTAACATATTGGAATAAAGATTTTTAACAAGCTTCCATCTGTTAAACCAGCAAGTTGGCTTGGTCTGATCATGCTTGCTGTTTTAATAAATAGCCAGCATCATTTTTCAAACCACAGCTTTCAAATTAGTTTGGAGGATTTCAGCTTGCAGGAGTTGTGGCCAGGCCTGAAAGGTTTACATTGCTTGTACGTTTGGAGGAGCCTACGCCACAAAGAGGGCCCAACCTCACGGCCCGGTGGCTTGGAAGAAAGGCACACCAGTGCCATTTAGGAAGGGTGGGCTGAGAAGTGACCTCAGGATAGCCACTTCCTTGACTAATGGTATTGCAAATGAGACGTAATTGGTCTCAAACAGGAAGGGAGTGAACCACTAAAGTCCGAAAGCAACTCCCTGTCTGGAAGGTGTGTTTGCCACAGAAAAAAAAGCTACTCTGTTAGCATGGGAAAAGGAACTGAGGGCATATTTGTCTTTTGGTTGGGTTGTTTTTTTTTTTTTTTTTTTTTTTTTTTTTTTTTTCCCCAACAGCACAAATGAAAATGTCAACAAAGAAGTGTGCGTGAAATGAAATTCTTACTTTTCCCTCTCTAGAAGAAGACACACTTCTAATTCCAAGGCTTCAGTAGTGCTCCACAAGCAGTTTTCAGGGAGCCTGGTAATGGAAAGACTTCAACAAGCAAGATTAGAACCCAATGTTTTGCATTCTCTGACAGAAATTCCCATCTAGGTAGGGAATTAAGCTCCAAATCAAAGCGTGACCTGAATGTAAATCAGCATAAACTTGTGATTCTGAAACTGAAAACAGGCTACTCACCTCTGTGTGTACTAACTTGGAAAGTTCATAATGATGTATCAATAATGGGTACTTATTGATAATCATGTTGTGATGACCGTGATACTTATTGATAATCATGTCCAACAAACATTCTCCCTCACTTAACCTGGCTAATACATTTATCCCAGTACTCGCTGCTGCCAAATTGCCTTTCCTTTATCTCACTGTATGTGAGAATAGAGAAAATTAATTCAATATCCTAAATTGTTTTCTCTGGACAACAGACATCAAATTAATAACCTGTTGTACTTATGCTCATTAAAAATGAAAACTGCCAGAGTTTGTGGATAACATGACTGAATGTAACTGAAGAAGAGAGAGGCAACAGGAAGCTGTGAGAGGGAAGGAGAAGGGACATTTAGGGTATATATATATATGTTTCATCATTTTATGTGTTAGTATTAAAGGTTAAAGCAAAGCATCAGTAAAGTTAAGATGAATGTTTGTGGTCCAGAGTAAAGCATTCCAAAAGCCATCAAAGAGAAATCATAACAGGAGAGGTGATTAAAAAAAGAAAAAAAGGATTAAAAACCCTGCTAAATATTAACAGCTAAAAAGGTACACTGGCTAGAAAGGCTGAGCATGCTTGCTTTATGCCCCATGCCTCTCAAGTCCCGAGTGCGAGGAGTATCCAAAATAGGAAGTGGTGAGGATTTGGATGCTGGCCTCCAACCCATACCGTTAGAGGTTTTCTTACGAGACAACAGAAGAAAATGAATTGTCGGTCTGTTGTCTCTTCTCCATCTCCTGTGTTTCTACATCCAAGCTCATCAGTTTCTCATGCATGCTTTCCTGGGATGTTTGATCCAGACTTTTTCACCCCTCCATCTCAATCTTGCCCTTGTCCTGGTTCCCCCCATGAATTTCAAGAGACTGCAAAGCACGGGAAGTGCTAAAGTTTCAGTGAAATGGTTGCTTAAATAACTTAATCTACATGAAGCAGCTGAGCTGACACGGCTGAAGTAATAAAAAGTTCAGTAAAGGGGCATGAAGCATTTGACCCCAAATGATTGAAATCTGACAACATTAGAAGCAATTTAAAATGTATGATGTGGCCTTTAATGCATACGATCTTCCTCTCATGGGAAATTTAATACAAACACACATACATGCACACATCATACATATATGTATGTATACATAAAAGCAGGTCACTAACTTATATTTGAGGTTGGGGGGTGGGTTTTGGTTCTTAAGCTCTCTCTTTCAAATGATTTACCTATGTACTACTTTTGTAAAAAGTTCTTAACCTAATTCTACTGGGTTCTCCTAGAAAAAGAAAGAAGGTATTTTTAGAAAGCTTATTTTGCTTTGCCTTGAACCGTAGGCCTTTTTTTTTTTTAATAGTAACTCAGCCTTTTGGTTTTCTTTCACCTCTTTCACCCCCTCTGTTGCTATTCCTTGAGAACGGTGGGTGGCCGATGAAGCAGTGAACATCACATGATGTCACTTAGCAACATGATGTTCATAAATAGCAACAATCATTTTTCTAATGGCTATTTTTCCCCATCGGGAAAAATGCTTAGATCCAGTCCATTCTGACAGTGCCAAATTCTTCCTCTGACCTTCCAGCGTATTTATTACTTATGCTTTCCTTTTTGGGGGTCCAATTGCAAATGATGGCTGGTGCTCTTAGAAGGCTTCTAACATATTTCTGAGCTTACTGGTAACATATAATGACAATAATTGTTAGCACCCTTGAAGCTCTTTAAGAATACTCTCCTCTCCCTTTCCCCAAATGTGTGCATTGCATAGATCTCAGACGACCTCAACATACTGTTGGTGAGATGAAATCAGAAGGGTCATCCACAAATGACTTTTTTTTTCTTTTAAATGCCTTTGAGCAATACTCAGGCAGTTCAGAAATTTTTCAATTCTTTCAGAAAGAATCTGGCAGGATTTTTGTGCATCCTCTTAATATTAATATAATCCTTTAAAATATTGGCTATGCTGCGAAGGACTGCTTCTGTTAAATGACAGAATTTTGCCAATAGCACACCTTCTCATGAGTCATTAAGACAGGAACCAAAAGATAAGATCATAAACTAAGAAAAGTAGAATTGTGCAAGCCTTTGAAAAGGATCTTGCAAAAAATTGCTTAGGAAATATAGCAAAATTATGCAACCACCTAAGCCCAGCTTGTCCCCAAGGAGATCTCTGTCTGAGAGCACAGAAAAAACCCAAATCCTGTCTGTGCAGCATCAGTTCCCCTCTCCCTAACCATATGGCTGCTCCTTAAAGAGTTGGGGGCTCTGTAACTGAGAAGAGGGAGTAATGTGGGTGAAACCAAGACACTGTCATCGTGCGTGCGTGACAGCTTCCACAAATCCTCCAGCTACTCTGTAAGTACTCTTCTCCCTCTCAATATTTGCATTGCTAGTTCATACACCAAGTAACTAGTGGCTAAACTACACGGATAGGGAAAAGCATCTGGATTTCTTGCTCCCTTTAGTGTTTTTTTATTTGATTTTTTGAAAATTTAATATACTACGGAACAGAGAAGTAAGGAAGACTCAACTTCCTTTTTATTTCCAACACATCTTTTGTCATTCATACCTTCTTTCTGTGGAGCTGCATTTTATTTCTATAAAACTTGGGGGGAAGGAAATATCTACCTGAGAAACATTTAACCCACACAGCTCTATACAGCTCTCACGTAGCTGCACCATCTCGTATCAGCAGACTATTGTTACCTGAGCCACTTCAGGGACACAAGGTCATGTCTGGAGAGTGACAGCAGTAAAACCACTATGCCCAGTCTTGAAATTTCAACTTCAGTGTGTCTGGTGGGAGCCGGAGGAATACGAACTGTGAAACACACCACTTCCTCTTGTTTCAGGGAAGTAAAGACAGTGGTACTTAATCAACAACTCTCAAATAGTCTACTAGAACCTTTAAACTCATCTTAACAGGAGAGGCAGATACAGTAATGTGCTACTTTCTACTGTTTCTTTCCACAAGCAAGCGAAGTTAAGACTACTGTTGTGAAAGATGAATTCATCCAAGCTAGGATTTGGTGTAAATTATGCAGACTGAAAAAAGGAATGTGAGATTATGGCCTCTGCAAATGCATGTTTTACTCCCTGCCAATGCAAGAAGATATATTTTTTAAAAAATTCACATTTTTATTACTGTATACACAATGTGATTACTCACAAAAATCATCACATTCAGGACATGAGCTGGCTGGAGACATAGGAAGAGCAAGTCCTTAGCCTGATTACTTCCCAACATACTTTTATTTGCCTCATAGTCCTTTTACACGTTATAGAGTGAATTAGAGTTGGAACACACAGCTAAATGAAGGACAGATTGTGGGGTGTAACAAAACAAAAATCCCAAATGAGCAGCAATGAAGGTGATTTATGAAGGAAGAATATTCCATGTTCTTTGTATGTCAGTAGATGGTGCTCTGTACGCTACCTACATACACAATGTATGTGCACAGAGTGGTTTTGTAGACAATGATTATTATGTAGCCTTCCCTTAGTGGAATGGAAAGGACTTCCAGGGGGAAAAAGTATATTAAATTCAAGTTATTTATAATTTTAGCTATATTAACTTAAAAATGTACTTTTTGCCCCTTATTTTCTTTCTAACTCCTCTTTCTGTTCAGGTGTGTTCTTAGAGGGTTTTTGCTTCAGTAGATCTTCTGGCTTCTGCTTCAGCATATAAGATAGCAAATAAAAACAAACTAGTAAAGAAGCTTGCTTCACAACTTAACTGTTAGTCATTGTAACCCCCATACACACAGTTACATGTAGCTCCATATGAAGATCCTTTTAGGTCTTATCTGAGAATGATATTCCTTAGTAGTCCTTCAAAACCCTCATTTTAGCAATAAACTTACTTTTAATACATTTTATCTTAGTCTTGATGCTGATCTTCACAAATTTTCATTCCCCTTATTTGTACCCATCATTAGGTGACACTGATACACAAGTTGGTATTATTTAAGGGTTCTCTTGTAGGAGCTTTTGCTCATCCTTGTATAATTTTTTACAGTATAGACATCTGTTCAGACATCAGACTACCTAGAAAGTTTCCAAGCATAAATATGAATAAAGAAACAAGTAGTGTTGAGGCACAACCAAAACTTGAGGTATGCTGTTTCCTATTGGCTTTACTAAGACGAAGAGTTCGTCATCTTGCAAGACAGGAAGCTCTTTGTTTGGTAACAGTTACAAATCACAGCACGTACAACGTATACAAGTTGTTAATGGCCCACTCTAGTCCCACGATGTCAGTGGAAAAGTTCTTTTACTCTCAGACAAATTGACTACACTGCATGGGCATGCAAGGATCTTTTCACCGCTCCTTTCTCACACAGGGCTGGTGCTTCTTGCTGTCTTTCTAAACATAAAGATAAAATACAGGTAGTGAAAAAATATTTTTAGATGGGGAAAAAAGTGATTTTAGTTTGTGATTCCACTGAGACACTGCTGTGTTTCAAGAAGAAAAATAGGGTGGACGGAAGGAAGGAATCAGGATAACATGCTGGAACAGAGTTTCCAGGTCAGTTTTCAGCTCTCTCAGTCTTCTTGCAGAAAAGTTAATGAAGGTGCTCAAATCTTCACCGAGGTTTTGCATGCTACCAGCTATAATGTAAGTGCCCAGCCTATACTCCATAATTCATGACAAGACTTAGATGTCGAAGGGTGAAGTGCAGAAGACTGAGCGATCTGAGCAGAAGATAGCTTGGTTATCTAGTAGGACACATAGAGGGTGGGCAAGGGTCTAAGTGTCACTGTTCTTCTAAGTAACAGTCAAATCCTTTTTTTAATAGCCAAGAAAAGAGGGTTGGAGGCGGTACACTTCAACTCAGTATTCCAGCATTTTATGTATTGTGGGAGATCCAAATTCAAACCTCTACTGTGTAGCCAACAGGCTGAGGCTTTCTCAGGCAAGCCCTTTTCTTGAAGATCATCAGTTATGAATAAACTGGTTTCACAGAGAAATTTCTAGAACACAGTCCTTCCCTGCCCAGCTGCATGCCTTGAAAACATGCCTTTTGAGCACAGCAAATATGTGTTTTATAGAAAGCAAACTGCACTAAAGAAAGTTGTCAGAGCACCTGGTGAATGGAGCAGTCACCTAGGCGCCATCACACCAGCACTGATGGGGACCAAGTCTGGGACTCACAGCCCAAGGGGTTACTCAGACAAGCTGAACCTCATATGCCCGTCCTACTGGAGAACTGATACTCCAGATTTAAGTAGTAAATCAAGACTCAGTTGGCTGTCTGTGAAATGGGAACACTATCACATCCTTACTTCCTGGAAGTGTTGTAAAGGAGACCACTTGGTAAGATTCAGAAGTGTAGAGGCAGTACAGCTGTACAGGAAGGGAGAGAGGTTAATGTATTTGATAGAATAAGACACTTTCTTGAGATACAGATTTCATGAGGAGAAAATATATTTTCAGCCGAAAATGTTAAGTAAGTTTCTTCCTAGATACTACAACTGTAGTAAACGTTTATAAAGAAATGACCAACTCTAGAATCAAAAGGAAGATTAACAGCTTTACTTTTATATGCTAGCAGCCAAATTCTTTTCTCACTTTGTGGAATTCATCCAGGCTTCTACTCTCTAACTTTAGTGAGTTACTCCAGATTTAAACTAGTGTAAGCAAGGGCAAGTTAAAAATACTGTGCCACAATTGGCCTTGGAAAATACATTTCTCCATGACAGACATTAAAGTGACTGCTGAGGCAGACAGCATGTCTTGCCCATAATCATTTTGTATTTGCTTATTTTCCTCAGTCCTTAAAATGAGTTCATGACTTCATGACTGTAAGAGTAAATACGTTATATAATGAATACACTTTTTATTCAATATTTGGAGGAAATTAAAGTAAGTGTTGTATGTAATAATACTGCATGGAAAAAGCAATGATAATTATCTGATGAGAGAGTTAATATGAAGGGTACTCAGTTAATCCCGTGGTCTGAGGTAAATGGCAGACAATCAAGTAAACCTAATTAACATCATAAAACAAACAGCATTAGCCCACCAGCTCTTGCTTGATCTATTATTTTCTTCAGAATACCATTGCATGAAAAGGTTAGGGTGCATATACTCAAATAAACCCAATTCCATAAATGAATTGTCACATTGTACTGCTGAAAAAATATCAGTAAAGACCTTTTGTTCAATTTATAGAATGCTGCTTATACAGATTTCCTTCTCATTTGGAATAAGAATGCTGCTTATATGTATTTCCTTCTTTCTTTTTGTTTGTTTTGGTTTAAATGAAGCTATCATGCTTTAGCCAAATGTGACCCAGACTTTCAATCTGCACTCTTGCAAGCAAGTCCTTACTCACGCAGATAGACTTTGGAAATGAGTTTTGCCTAATGGCATTTCCTCTCCATTATTCTGGGTAGATGAGCATTGCACAAGGAGAGGGGGATTAGTGAGAAAAGAGAGAAACCACACAACCATTGCAATAATAATGATATCATATTTCAGTGCAGACAGTTAAATGAGAGCAACTCTACTGCTTTTGGTGCACTTCACCATTTGCATCAGTAATCACTGAAGGTGAAGCATCAGCAGCTGGGAAAAGGTCCTGAAAACAAGTATATTTTCTATGGATTATATTTTTGACTGGGGGGAAGGATTTGTGACATTTTCTTTGGGGTTTTATAAAGCAAATATACATAATGTATCATTAAATTTGATTTCTTGTCATCCTATTGGTTCCTTCTGCTGTTCATTAAAACCTGGAGGACTCTACATCCCTTGTAGATAGCCCTTCCGTGAATATAGCACTGTGGATAAATATTATGAGATGTACTTTGGACGTGACAAGGGTCATTTCTTCATACATTTATACACAGAGACTTGGACAGAATATCAGATGATGGACAATATGAAACACTTTTATAACTGCCCATTTTCCCCAAATTTACAGAGAACTGAGTGAGTAGGACCCAGAAGCGTTTTTGAAAAGTGAATATTTCTTTTCTTCTACATGAGCCGCCTGAGGTGAACAGTTTCATCTCTCAGTTGAGGGTTACCAGATAAAAATAGCTACCTGTATGATGAGTCATGGAATCACAGAATTTTCAGAGTTGCAAGGGACCTCTAGAGATTATCTAGTCCAACTCCCCTGCTGACGCAGGAATGCCTAGAGCACATCACTCAGGACTGCATCCAGGCCGGTCTTGAAAATCTCCAGAGAAGGGGACTCCACAACCTCCCTGGGCAGCCTGTTCCAGTGCTCTGTCACCCTAACCATAAAGAAGTTTTTTCTTATGTTTGAATGGAACTTCCTATGTTCCAAATTGCGCCCGTTCCCCCTTGTCCTGATGCTAGGAACCACTGA
>VYXH01008449.1:106250-119144 GCA_013397275.1 Burhinus bistriatus | reverse complement strand
CCCACCCAGCATTGCCAGGCTGAGATTGCGGCAGAGGTGGGAGATGGGGCTCAGGGTAGGGACCCTCGTATGCATGTCCCCCCCTTGGGACCCACCGGGTCCTATAAGCGCATAAGCCCTTCACTTAAGGCGGTTAGAGGGGAATAACGAAAAGTGGTAATTAAGGGGGTAATTTCCCTGCCCCCAAGTAATTAATTACCAGCCCTGATGGCAAGGGGAGGGGGGATGCTCGGTGGGGCCCCCCTGTGCCTCAGTTTCTCCTCCTGGGGGGGACATGAGGCCCCCGGGGCTGTTGGGCCAGGGCTGCTGACATGGCAGCCAGGTGGCCCCCGGGGTTACGCAACCACCACTAAACCCTCACCGTGACAGGGCAGCACAATTTGGGATTTGAGGGCTTTAGCTGCTAAACCCCACCCTGCCCAGCTCAGGGGGACAGCGGGTGGCCACCGTCACCCGGCCTGGGTTGTCCCCAGGGATGGGCCAGGCTACAGCTGGGGGTCGCCAGCCCCCTGTATCCCTCCCGATGGGAACTCAGCCTGCAGCCCCAGGGGTGTCGCCGCCCCGGTGGAGGCATCCCAGGGGACAGGCATTGGCAGCAGGTCCCTGCTGAGGTCTGGCAGCAGTGACACCAGTGGATCAGGGGGCTGGGGGATGTCACCCCTCCATCATCCCTGCCTGCTGCATGGTGCCATCATCCTGCCTGTGGCATGGCTGCATCCCCGCTGCCCACAGCATTGCTCCACCATCCTGCCTATGACCTCCTTCCATCCTCCCCCCTTGCCGGCACCATTGCTGCCTATTCCCCTGCCTGCGGCATCACGCCATTCCCTCTGCCTGCAGCATGCCTCTAGCATCCTGCCTGCCGCATGGCTCCCTCCTGCCTGTCGCATGGCTCCACCATCCCTGCCTGCAGTGTTGCCCCATCCCACCTGCCTGCAGCATGGCTCCATCACCCTTGCCTGCAGCGTTGCTCTGACCTCCCCTGCCCACAGTGTTGCCCCATTCGTTATTCTGCCTGCTGTGTGGCTCTGCTGCCCCTTGCCTGCAGCACAGCCCCATCCTGCACTGCAGCATGGCTCCACCAGCCCTGCCCGCAGCACCTCTCCACTCCCAGGAGCCCCCGTCCCACCCTGCAGCCCCCATCCTGTGGTGGCCCCCCACCCTGACCCAGATCTCTGACAGCCGCCATCTGCGGCAGCGGCCGCCCTCCTCCCTCAGCAGAATTATGACGCTGGGCTAATGCGGCCGGAGCAAGCTGTCACCTCACCCTGCCCGTCCCTTGCCTGCAGTTCAGGTGCCTCCAGACCCTTCAGCAGAGTTTCACCCATGGGTGAAACAACCCCCCTGGTGCCCAGTCCGGGGGTGCTGGGAGTACATGCACCCCAGGGTGCCAGCCCACCCATGGGTGATGCGGGAACCTGGGCACCCAGTGCCAGGGGACACCGGGGAGCAGCCAGCATGGCGATACATGCTGAGTCGGCTAATTTGCCCATCCCCTCCTCACCATTGGGTAAAAGCCAGCTCCGGAGTGGGGATTTGGGAGGGGGATTAGCCAGGCCAACCATCTGCTGCTGGCCAATCATCGGCATGCCCAGGAAAGCCAATAATTACAAAAATATGGTTTCCCACCCCGTTTCTCCACTACACCCAGCTGGGTGCTGTCCCCAAGGTGGGGGTTCCCATGGAGCAGCCCCCCATCCCCCTCCCAGGGCTGAGCACCCCATGAGCACCCAGCCCAGGCACCAACCCAGCCTGTTTTTGGGCAGCGCCCCAAGCAGGCCTGACGCCACGGCCAAGGGGCTGCAGGTGGTGGGGTGGGGGTGAAGGAGCAAACATTAAAGCCCGCGGTGGGGTCGTGACTCGGCTCGGTGACAGACGCTGGGGCAGATGCCACAGGATTACCCAGCCTAAAACCTCAGGATCTACCCACCCTTCCCCCCACAGCAGGCAGAGAACATTTAATTACTAATTTACTAATTACCCAAAGATGCTGCTGATGGGCTCAAAACCTGTGGTCAGGAGCAGCCCCAAGGCTCCAGCTGCCCTAATCCCACTGGCCATGGGGAGCTGGTGGATGTATCCTGGCTAGGGGACAGCTCAGTTGGGGACATCAGGTGAGACAGAGAGATACCGTTCTGGCAGCCCCACTCCTGCCAGTGATGGCACAGAGTGGTGAGGAACGAAAGGGGACAGTGGGGACAAGGAGGGGACGGTAAGGACTAGGAGGAGACAATGAGGACCAAGCAGAGATGGTGGGGACCAAGAGGAGGAGATGATGGGAATCAGGAGGAGACATTACGGACCAAGGGGAGATAGTGGTGACCAGGAGGAGATGGTGAAGACCAGGAGGAGCCAATGGGGATGAAGGGGAGATGACGGGGACCAGGAAGGGACAACAATGATCAGGAGGCGGTGATAGGGACCAGGAAGAGATGGTGGAGACCCAGACAAAATGATTGGGAACCAGGAAGAGATGGTGTGGACAATGATGGGATGATTTGGAACCAGGAGGGGATGAAGGGAACCAAGAGGAGATGGTGGGGACCAGGAGAGGACAACAAGGATCAGGAGGGGATGACAGGGATCAGGAGGGGACAATGGGAACCTGGATGCTTTGGTGGTGACCAGGAGACAATGATGGATGGTGGAGAGCAGGAGGTGATGGCAGGGACCAGGAGGAGATGATGGAGACCAGGACAGGACAATAGGGGAAAACGGAGACCAAGAAGGTATGATGGGGGCAGTGGGATGCAATAGGGGTGGATGGGGATTATGAGGGGATAGTGAGGACTGGGATGGGATGATGGGGACCAAGAGGGGAAGAAGGAGATCAGGAGGAGACAATGGTGACAAAGAGGGCCCAAGGGAACATAGAGGAATGATGAGGACCAGGAGTAAATGATGGAGCCCAGGAGTGGCTAGTGACGACCAGGAGGGGATGGTGGAGACAGAAGGGGACACTAGGGACCAGAATGGGGTGGTGAGAAGCAGAAGGTACATCAGGATGGGACAATGGGGGCCACAAGAGGATGGTCAGGATCAGGAGGGGACAAGAGCAACCAGAAGAAGACACAAAGATCTGGGAGGGTACAAGATGGCTGTGGGACTTGAGCTGGCCGGGAAGGGTTAACGTGGCCGGCCAGCATTGAGTCCTGTCCAGGTCAGGCTCCGGTTTCAGATGTAATTAGCTCTTGTTTGTTGGAGGCTCTGTGATAAATGATGCTGTGGAGGTTGCCCGATGACAGAGGGTGACAGCTCCCACGTCACCCATCCTAAGCCCTGCCAAAGCCTTCACTGACCCCCCAGTGCAAAGATTAAAGTTTAATGTGGCTCTGGAGTTGACCCTGTGCACACACTGCCCCCGGCACGTGGGGCTGGGGACAGGCTGGTGGACGCACCTTCAGGGCAAGAAGTGTTTTAGCACCAGCCCGGTGCCCACTGGTTATTGGTGCATCGTGGCCATGGGGCCGTTTCGTGACTCCTTTGGGGTCACCCAAGGGGTTCATTGATGAAATGTCGTATCAGGTTGCGTTTGTCCACCTGGGACTGGCCCCACTGGATGGCTCAGTGCCACAGTGGGGCCGGTCGGTGTGGTCCGGGCACATTCCCAGGCACAGGCGTAGCCATGTGCAGGTGCCAAGCCACCGCAGAGGGTTTGCCAGGGTGGGTTGAGGTCCTGCCCCTCGGCCACCTTCAGAGAAGCAGTTGCTTAGGGACCACGGTGGAGCTCGGGGAGCTCAGAGGAATTCTCAAGGCAAGGGAGCTGGGAAGGGAACAAACGCAAGGGCTGGCACGGTGCCTGAGGCCATGGCTTGGGTTTTGGCAGGGTAACATGGCACCACAACTGCTAGGGGACAGAGAGTTCCCCAAGGTGGGGCTGGGCATGGCCCCATGCCCCCAGCTCTCTGGAAATCATGTTTTTTCCTTGCAGATGAACCTCCTCACCCAGGTAATGGGGAAGCTGGTGGGGAGGGCACGTGTGCCCAGGCGGTCCCACCCCTCTGATGTGGCACCTGGCACCTATGGAATGCATGGCTGGGACCTGCCTGGTGCTGAGTCTGGGGGTGAAGGGGGGGGTGGCGGGTCCTGAGAGGTTGCTGTGGGCTGTGGATTGGTGGTAGCAGGGGTGGGTGCTAGCAGAGATGAGTGCCAGCAGGGGTGGATGCTAGCAGGGATGGGTGCTACCAGAGGAGGGTGGCAGCAGGGGAGGGGTGCTAGCAGGGGTGGGTGCCAGCAGGAATTGGTGCTAGCAGAGGATGGGTGCTATCAGGGATGGGTGCTAGCAGAGATGGGTACCAGGAGGGATGAGTGCCAGCAACAATGCATGCAAGCAGGGCATGAGTGCCAGCAGGGGATGGGTGTCAGAAGGAGATGGGTGCTAGCACAACCTGGGCCCCAGGCTCGCTCTGCCCCCTCTCCCCACAGGTGAGCACCCTGGTACAGACCCTGCGAGACCTGGATGGGCCATTCCTCCAGCCCCGGCGCTGGCTGGGCTCCTGGCTGCGACAGGTTTGGGGTGCTGGCACAGGGACCACAGCCAGGGGCTCTGGCAGGGGGACGGCACTGGTCTGGGCAGGGGATGCACCATGACACTGGTGCCCTGGGTCCCATCTACCCTGCTCGTCCATGGCTGACACTGGGTGTTTGTCCCTGCAGGTGGGCAGCTCCAGGCAGGTAAGTGCCAGTGTCCCCTCTGTGCCCCACACCACCCATCTCACCCCTGGCACAACAGGGCCAAATCCGGCATGCCCTGCCTTTTCCTCAGCACCTGTGGGTGCTCAGCACCTAGAGGAGGTGGCTCCTGCTCAGAGGGTTTCCCCAACCATGGAGACCCAAGCTGTGCCCAAGTCACCAGGGATGGGGAATGAGCCTGCAGGTCGGCGATGCTGCCAGTGTTCCTGGGGCACTGGTGGCCCTGAAATACAGATGGGTTCCCAGGCGGTGGCCGGGGCAGCAAGCACGGCAGCGTTCTTCCTCTGCGAGGGGCTGCTGGGCCAGCACTTCGATGTGGTCCCACACGGGGTGGCCAAACCCCAGCTTGGAGACCTCTTCCTCTTCCCACTGGCCTCAGGGGGCCCTGGCTGGTGGGGTGCTCACGCTGGCATCTACTGCGGTGACGGGGAGATCATCCACCTGGAAGGTGAGCCCCAGGAGGTGGTCACGGCATGGGGACATCTTCACGGAAGGGACAAAGAGTACAATGTCCCCTCCACCCCACAGGCAGCTCGGGGACATCCCCATCAGGGATCGTGGCCAAGCACGGCAAGAGACACCTCCTGCGGACGCGGGGTCCGGCCAAGGTGCTGCGGATGAAGGGAGGGCTGGATGCGGCCACCCTGCAGTGGCGCATCCGGGCGGCCATGGACCAGGAGGTGGAGTATGATGCCATCACCTGCAACTGCGTCCACTTTGCCCTCGCCCTGCTGGGGCTGGGCCAGCTCGCTGGCACCACGGTGGGTGCTACTGCCACAGTGTGTGCCACCGTGATGGGGAACCCTGACACCCATCCCAGCCGAGCATCTGCGCAGCCCATCTTCTCTCCCAGGTGTCCCCAGCGCTGCAGTGATGGTGGAGACAAAGTGCCCGGGAGACATGCAAGGGGCTGGAGCATCCTTCCCTGGGTGACCAGTGTTACACTAGTGGTTTTGGCATCCCTGTTGCATGGCAATAAACGGTTGCACAGAGGCCCTGTGCCAACCCTGCTTGATTTCTGTTGTTTTCACTTTCCTTTTCCCAGAAGCTCCTTTCCTGGAAACTACTGGTAAGCAAGATCCCACCCCTGGTGCAGCCACCCCTTCCTGCCTCATTCAAAGGGAGAGGACACTCTGCTCCCCATGTCCTCCTGAGACAAACACATGCCTCTTCTGTTGCCAGTTCGTTGTTTGATTTTGAGCATCAGAAGAAATATTTGCTGGGCTGCTGGGGTGAAAACTGGCCAAACAGCTGCACCAGGTTTGGTTGGAGGCCTGTCACTGCTGGTGTACCCCAGGTGTCAAAACTGCATCCAGTCCTGGTCAACATCTTCATTACTGGTCCAGTTGACAGGGCAGAGCGTACCCTCCGTAAGTTTGCTGCTGACACCAAGCTGGGAAGGGAGGCTGATGCTCCTGAGGGTCATGCTGGCACCCAGAGGGATCTGGACAGGCTGGAGAAATGGGCCAACAGGAACCTCAAGTTCAACAAGGGGAAGGAGCAAAGTCCTGCCCCAAGGGAGGAACAAGCCCAGGCACCTGGACATGCTGGGGAGCAACCAGCTGGAAAACAGCTTGGCAGAAAAGGCCCTGGGGGTTTTGGGGGACACCAAGTCAACCATGAGCTAGCAATGTGCCCTTGGGGCACAGTAAAGGCCAACAGCATCCTGGGCTGCATTAGGAGGAATGTTGCCAGCAGGTCGAGGGGGGTGATTCTTGACCTCTGCTCAGCACTGGTGAGGCCACCCCTGGAGCGCTGGGTCCTGTGCTGGGCTCCCCAGTGCAAGAGAGACAAGGACATACTGGAGAGAAACCAGCAAAGAGCCACCAAGGGTCTGGATCATTTCTCATGTGAAGAGAAGCTGAGAGAGCTGGGGCTGTTCAACCTGGAGAAGACAAGGCTCAGGGGGATCTTATCAGTGTGTATCAATACCTGGTGGGGGAGCCAGGCTCTCCTCGGTGGTGCCCAGCATCAGGACCAGAGTCAATGGGCAGGAATGGAAGCACAGGAGGTTCCCTCTGAACATCAGGAAAGACTTTTTTCACTGTGAGGGTGACTGAACCCTGGCACAGGTCACCCAGGGATGCTCTGGAGCCTCCATCCTTGGAGGTATTCAAAAGTTATCTGCACGTGGACATGGGCAAGGAGCTCTAGGTTGAGGTTGCACCAGATGACCTCCAGAGGTGCCTCCAACCTCAACTGGTCTGTGATCCTGTAAAAATATTCCTCCACTGGGGTTCTTTAGACCTGCTTTGGGTCTCTCTCCGGGCTTTCTTTCGGGGACTCTTGCAGTTCCCACACTCATGGGAGAGCTTCTGGGAGGCTTCGCTCCCACCAGAGGCGAAGTTGGATTGACCATCTAGGGGAAATGTTCCCGTGGTTTCTAAGGGGAAGGGAGCAAAAATGAGAAGCCGGGAACCTGAGCAGGCTGGGACCGGAGGAAGGTCTCTCGGAGGGAGGCAGGTGGGAGGTCGCTGCATGGCACGCACTTTTGGAGATGTCCTGCAGCTTCTCTGACTTGAGAGGGTTTCCGGGAACTCCTACGTCGCGTCCCTGCATTCCCAAACTTAAAGTTTAAGGTAGAATTAGCAAAATTAACCCTAGTTTTAAGAAGTGGAAAAAGCTTTTCAGGGATTGCCTGGACTTTGTACTGCTTTTAGCTTTTGCTTTCAGCCTTTCTCCACCTCTGACGTGCATCAGGAAGGATGTGAGGTCAGGTTTGGCTTCAACGCCTGCTGACCCACCACTCCCTTCTGCATTTCCCACAGCCCTTGGTGGAAGCGGCAGCAGTCCGGCTCTGTCACCCAGTCCGTCCCAGAGAAAACAATGCAAAGTAGCAGCAGTAGCCCGGTAAGGATGCTCCCATCTCCACAGTCTTTGCAGGCAGCTGCCCGTGCCGCTGCTGCACCGGGACAGGGGCAGACGATGAACAGGGCTTGTCCCAGGATGTCTCCAGCTCAAAGAAGTTGGCAGGACAAGTGCCTTTTGCCTGAGCCAAGTGCTTGAGCCTGGCAGGAGCCATCGTGGGCAGGGTGTGATGGCAGCGTGGGACCCTGCCCTCCAAACACAGACAGGATGGCACAAACACAGCAGTGACATCCCATTTCTTTTCCTTTCTCCATGCAGATGTCGAGCAGCTTAGTAAGTAGGAGCTTGGTGAGACCTCTGCCGGAACCGTGGCAGTCTCAAGGAGTGTTGGGGGGCAATTGTGCTGGTTCTGCCGCCTCCTCACCTTTCCTCCCCGGTGCAGTTGGCAGAGGCAGCAACAGGCGCTCTAGTTTCTGCTGTTCAAGAGCACACCCAGGCATGGGGATATCTTTGAGGAAGTGTCGGAGAGCATGTTGCAGCCTAGGGACATCTTGCTCTTCCCCTTAGACACCAGTTCTGGCAGATCCAGCTGCAGTTTCAGCCACGCAGCTGTCTATTGTAGGGATGGAGAGGTCATACACTTCCAGAGTAAGCGCTCAACCCCCTGCTCCTGTTTGGGATGTCGCAATGGCCAAAATGCAGCCCGTGGTGTCGTGACTGGGCCAGGGCAATGGGTGACTTGGTTTTACCAATGTGGAAAATCAGAGGAACCGTGGTCAGATCATCAAGGAAGGCTTCAGAGTTATGAAAAAGGAGAGGGTAATGCCACATTTAGGAGAGGTAAATGCCACATTTACCAGAAAAAAGATGGGGTCAACCTCAGTGACTTCCAGCATAAAGTCAGGGAGGTGATGAACAGCGAAGCCAAGTATCACTTGGGTGAAAACAACTGCATCCACTTTGCCCTCTTCCTCCTGGGCTTGGTGGACTTCTACATGCAACTGGTGAGCCTGGAGCTGGGTCTCATGGCTGCGGTGGGACAGCTCCTGCACCCACAGCCAACCCTGCATTTGCATCCTGACCTGGTTCCCCCTGGGGCTGGCTCATGGACAGTAGGGACAGCGGTGGGGACAGCCAAGCCCCCTGCACATGCACGGCTTTCTCTTGTAAGTGGAAATCCAAAGCGAAGGTGGCAGCTGCGGTGGTGGGGCCATGAGTATCCCCAGTGTCAGCCCTCCCTGGCAGAGCTGTGAGGTACCTGGGAGGACTGTGGTGTCCTGATGAGGGCTGGGTCCCCAAGAGGACTGTGGTGTCCCCAGGAGGGCTGTGGGGTCCCGAGGAGCGCTGGGTCGCCAGGAGCACTGGGATCTTCAGGAGGGCTAGGGTCCCCGGGAAGGCTGGGGTCCCCAAAAGGGGCTGGGGTCCTTAGGAGGGCTGGGGTGTCTGGGAGGGCTGGAGTCCCCAAACAGGGCTGGGGGCCCTGGGAGCTCTGTGGGGTTCCCAGAGTGGGCTGGGGTCCCTGGGAGGAATGTGGAGTTCCCAGGAGGACTGGGCTTCAGCTGCCAGTGCTGGCAGAGAACCCATCTGCAGGAAACAGGAAGGGCAGGGCAGGGCATGGGGGGACCTTCTTCCCCCTTTCCAAACCACCTGCAGCCCACCCACCCCAACATTGCAGAGCAGCAGCCACATGGTGTGAGGGGTGGCGGCCACCGTGTCCCCCTGAGGAGGATGTCCCCTCGACCCACAGAGGAGCCTCAGCATCGCCCCAATGCTTCGCCCTGGGGAAGGATCTCTTTTTTGGGGAGGAGGAGTTGCTTTCCACTTGATGGTGCTCAATTGTCATGTGTTAATTAGGTGCTTTATTAAATTTTGCTACCTGAGATGTGCCTGTTTTTCCCTCACTGCCTCACTCCTGCATGATGGGGTAAGAAAGCTGCCTCCAGCCTCTCAGGGCGTGTCAGCTGCCAAGACCAATAATAACTGAAATATCTGCCAATAAGAATTATTACCGGTGAAGAAGAAGAATAACAACAAATGTAACAACAGTAATATCTACAGTAAGAACAAAGAGTAGAATAGAATAGAATAGAATAGAATAGAATAGAATAGAATAGAAAATGTGTCATATTTATGCCATGTATCGGACATCATACACCATAATATGTGTGGTGGGTTGGCCTTGGCTGGCTGCCAGGTGCCCACCCAGCCGCTCCGTCACTCCCCTTCCTCAGCTGCACAGGGGCAGAAAAGTGCAATGAAATGCTTGTGGGTCGAGATAAGGACAGGAAGATCATTCCCTAATTAGAGTCAGGGGCAAAACAGACTCCACTCAGGGAAATTATTTGAATTTATTGCCAATCACATCAGCGTAGGATAAAGAGAAATAAGAACAAATCTTAAACCACCTTCCCACCGCCCCTCGCTCCTCCCNTAGAATAGAATAGAATAGAATAGAATAGAATAGAATAGAATAGAATAGAATAGAATAGAATAGAATAGAAAATGTGTCATATTTATGCCATGTATCGGACATCATACACCATAATATGTGTGGTGGGTTGGCCTTGGCTGGCTGCCAGGTGCCCACCCAGCCGCTCCGTCACTCCCCTTCCTCAGCTGCACAGGGGCAGAAAAGTGCAATGAAATGCTTGTGGGTCGAGATAAGGACAGGAAGATCATTCCCTAATTAGAGTCAGGGGCAAAACAGACTCCACTCAGGGAAATTATTTGAATTTATTGCCAATCACATCAGCGTAGGATAAAGAGAAATAAGAACAAATCTTAAACCACCTTCCCACCGCCCCTCGCTCCTCCCCGGGTTCAACTTCACTCCCAATTTCTCCACCTCCTCCCCCCGAGCGGTGCATGGGACGGCCAATGGGGGGTTGCAGTCAGTTCATCACACCTTGTCTCTGCAGCTCCTTCCTCCTCACTCTCTTCCTCTTCTCCAGCATGGGGTCCCTCCCACAGGAGACAGTCCTCCACCAACTTTTCCAGCGTGGGTCCTTCCCATGGGCTGCAGTTCTTCACAAACAGTTCCAGCATGGTCTCCAATCCATGGGGTCACAGGTCCTGCCTAAAGACCCGCTCCAGCATGAGCTTCTCTCTGCGGGGTCACAGGTCCTCCCAGGTGCCTGCTGGGATGGGCTTTCTGGGGGTCTCTCCCAGGGTCTTGGGGCTCCCCATGGATTCCAGCAGCCATTGTAGTGGGAGGGGGACCACTGCAGCCCAGATGCAGCAGACTCATGACTCTGCAGGAGCCACACCAGCTCCTTGGCGATGACACCAACCTCTGTCTTGGGTGCCAGGTGGAAGTAGAGCTGTGCCACGGCCATCACCACCTCCGAGGAGGCACCCAAACATCACCTGGTGAGCACGGGGACACCCTGGGAGATGGCTGTGTCCCCCAGTGTCCCACCTGGCAGCACCCAGAGGAAGCCCACCCCTGGGGACACCCAGCCCTGGGCATCCCTCAAGCACACTGCTGGCTCCTTGGCCAGTGGGGACATCATGAGCCCAGGCTGATGGACACCACCAGCGGTCTCGGGGGATGGACAGGGCTGGGGCAGGGAGCTCACTGCAGCGTTGTGGCTCTGTAGCAGGGGCTTGGTGTTGTGCAGGAGCAAGCGGTGGTCGGGGTCCATGATGTAGGACTTCTGCTTGGTCAGTGAGTCTGCCTCCCCCTTGGTATCCTTGGTGTCCTCCTTCTCAGAGCCGTAGAAAGCCTTCTCAGCACTCTTCTCCAGCAAGGGCTCCTACCGGTAGGTGGGACACCTTGCACCCCCCCAACAGCACCCTCCTTCATCCCACCTCCTGGTCAAACTGGGCTTCCCTTGGCACCCCGAGGCTCCCATAGCACCCCAAGGCTCCTGCACTCGTGTTCTGGTTGGGGACAAGGAACAGGGTGCTCACATGTCATGACCACCCGCCCCCAGCCCTCCACATCAATGAACAGGTTGCAGAGCTTGCAGTCGTTCTTGTGAATGAGGTTGATGCGCTCCAGGTAGATGTCCTCGAATGCCATCATCACAATGCTGGTCACCAGCTGGGGAGGGAAAGTCTGGGTTGACTCACCATGGTGGTGGTTTGGTGGGGATGGTGGTATCTCCATGACGATGCTAGCTTGGTGGGGACCTGTTGGAGAATGTCCAGAGGAGGGCTATGAAGATGATCAGAGGGCTGGAGCACCTCTCCTATGAGGACAAGCTGAGAGATTTGGGGTTGTTCAGCCTGGAGAAAAGAAGGCTCTGGGGAGACCTTAGAGCCCCTTCTAGTACCTAAAGGGGGCCTACAGGAAAGCTGGAGAGGGACTTTTTACAAGGGCATGTAGTGATAGGACGAGGGGTGATGGCTTCAAACTGGAAGAGGGGAGATTGAGATTAGATCTCAGGAAGAAATTTTTCACTTTGAGGGTGGTGAGATACTGGCCCAGGTTGCCCAGAGAAGCTGTGGAGGCCAGGTTGGATGGGGTTCAAGGCCAGATTGGATGGGGTTTTGAGCAACCAGGTCTAGTGGCAGGTGTCCCTGCCCATGGCAAAGGGTTGGAACTAGGTGATCCCTTCCAACCTAAACCATTCTATGATTCTATGTTGTGTGGGACAGTGTCAATGCCTTGCACAAGTCCAGGTAGATTATGTCAGTTGCTCTTCTGTTAACCACCAATGCTGTAATGCCGTCACAAAAGGCCACAAAATTTGTCTAGGCATGATTTGCCCTTAGTGAAGCCATATTGACTGTCTCCAATCACCTCCTGATTTTCCATATGCCTTAGCAGAGTTTCCAGGAGGATCTGGTCCATGATCTTGCCGGGCACAGAGGTGAGACTGACCGGCCTGTAGTTCCCTCGGTCTTCCTTTCTTCCCTTTTTTAAAATGGGCATTATGTTTCACTTTTCCAGTCAGCAGGAACTTCACTGGACTGCCACACTTCTCAAATATGATGCCTAGTGGCTTAGAAACGTCATCTGCTGGTTCCCTCAGGCCCCACGGATGAATCTCATCAGGTCCCATGGACTTGTACACCTTCAGGTTCCTTAGATGGTCTTGAACCTGGTCTTCTCCTACAGTGGGCGGTTCTTCATTCTTCCAGTCATAGAATCACAGAATCATAGAATCATAGAATTGTTCTGGTTGGAAGAGACCTTTAAGATCACGTTGTGATTCGGGCCAAACTGGTCACTGAAAAGAATAACAGATGCTCTCCCCCACCTCTCTCTCCAAGGAGAGGAGGGAGAGAATGAAAGAGACTTATGAGTTTAGAAAAGAACTAAACTACTTTAATGAAAGTATTAATAATAATAAAATAATGAAAATGAAATTATGGAATATATACAACATACAAAACCATATCAAGCTCCCAGGATGATGATCACATCAACAGTAGGTACAGGGAAAG
>VYXH01008449.1:46622-86926 GCA_013397275.1 Burhinus bistriatus | reverse complement strand
GGGGGGGGGGATGCAAGTTCTGTACTCGTGCTGGGTTAAAGTTCCTGTGTCCACGTGAAATTAATTCAGTTTAGACCTGCCTTCTGCCACAGGCTGCATACTGGAAAGATCAGTAAGGGATGATTTGAAAGTAAAACCAGCTTGGTGCTTCAGGTTTGCTTAGTGGGTGAAGCAGGGGGAGAAAACCGGGGGAAGTCAGGCCCAAAACTCTTGCAGGAGCCCATCCGAAAGGCAGATGTATTAAATGTCTCCTTGACAAGTACAAATGGCCCAGTTTAGAGCTATAGGCTTCTGTGTGTCTTGGAGTAGCAGGGGCTTGTTCGCCAGCTTCGCTGCAATTCAGAATTTGGCTCTAACTTGATTTGCTTAATGGCAGGGATTCTGCTCCAGAGGCCAAGACTGGCAAGGTTGTGCCTTCCTGCTCTTCTCTTTAATGTGGGTCCTAATTGATAGCGATACCGTTTTCTCAGCAGCAGAGTTCTGCTGCAGTGGCTTTTGGGTGGCAGGAAGACCTGCCCTCGGTCCAAAAATGCTGGTTAGAGATGAAGTTTAGTGGCTTCTAGATCGACAGAGGCTTAAATGTGCAGCTGCACCAAAACAAGGCTGGTTGTGAAAGTGGCTGGCAAGCAGACCTGGGGGAAGCAGCTGCTTGTGATGGTTCTCTGGACCAGCACCAGGAAGCAGGAGGGGTTTGACTTTTTTTTTTGTGGAGAAACAGCTTTACAAGAGCTCTGGCTTGTGTAGGATGATCCCAAAACCTTGGTGCTGGTAGGTCAGTGCATGTGGAGGATCATGATAAAGCAGAGCTGGTTTGGGTAACCTCCCTTTGTGGTCAGGAGCTGCTACCTAAAGGGAAGATCTGGAATTGATTCTCTGCCTTGCTAACAGAAACCTCAAGATTTGGGGCTATGCTTGATTAGCTGAGAAGCCATGTTTTTTCTGCAAGCCTGTTTTCTCATGTGATTGTGTGACTGCTGATGTGGACCATTCCAAGATGTTGTGCAGGTCTCCCAAATACAGATGGTAAAGTGAGCCTTGCTCTCTTCTGTGCACAGGAGGAGCTACTGTGGCTTCTTGTGGTGGCTCCCTTGACCTTGAGCATCTCCCTTGTCACCCAGTGTGAGGAGGCTGATTCTGGGCAGAAGGCGCATGCCTCTATGTTAACCAGGAGTCTGCTTTAGTGATGTGATGCGTTGGAGAAAAGCGGCAGTGTCTGCATCCACACTAGTCTGGGTGCTGTGGCTCTTAGTCTAAAGTTCATCCTGCCCATGGTGAGCTGGTACCTGTTTGTGACTGGGATGGTCCTGGTCTGATGTGCTGTGCTGACAAATCGCTAACCTGCTTGCTTAACTGTTTCTTTAATGTCAAGAACTGTGCTTGGGTGTTGCTAAGACCTGGAGCTAAAACTAAAATGAGTACTGGAGGCAATCCAGGCTTCCCACAATGTGTTGAAAGCCGAGTGGTGAGTACTAGTCTGCTTGACGCTAATACTTGTTCTTCTTTTTACCAGAAAGAAGATACTGGGAGGAGTATAAAAGACTGCTGGGATAGCCCAGATGCCCCTGCACTTTCTACTTGTAGCAATGCAGATATATTCCGCCGAATAAATGCCATGTTGGACAACTCCTTGGATTTCAGTGGAGTCTGCACCACACCTGTCACAAAAAGCAAACGTGACATCCTGCCAGGTGACGTGTTTTGCTGGGTTTGAGGCGAGCTTGAGGGTCCAGGGCTGGTGGAAGCGGGGAGTTGCTTGGTGGGACTGAGTAAACATGTGGTGGTGGTAATCCTTGGTGGTGTCCATGTTGGCCCATGCTTGTAAGCAGAGCTGCTTGGAGTCAGGGTTAATGCTGTTTTGGTACTAGAGACTTCATTTCTGTGCCTGAAATGGATAACCTAAGTATTCCCTGGCAGTGTGGAGGTGCCTGGGAAGGTTGCTTATGCTCCCTGTGATGCTGTGGATCATTGTGTGGGCAGGATGTGAGCTCTTGCTGCCTGACCACCAACTTCTGGTGTAGTTCCAGCAGACTCCTTTATAGTCTGCCTCTCCTGGAGGCAAGAGTAATCTGTTAGTGGTTAGTATGGCTGATCAGTTGCATACATTAAAAATGTGAAAGATTTTGAATAACTGTTTGCTACAGGTCACATAATTGTGTATTTAAGAGCACACCGTAGCTCTTGTAGAGTAGAGTACATGTAGAGTACATGTAGGTGAAGACTTTCTTGCAAAGCAAGCTTGGGATTATGAAACCAGTGCTGCAAGTTTTGCTTCCTGCAGGCTGAGGGGAGTGGACATTCTGCTGTGTTGCACCCGATCTGCCTCAAAACAGAAGGCTTTGTGCCAAAGCAAAGAGTGTTGAGTCCAGTCTTATTTTTATGTAAGTGAAGGACATGCTCTTGTCCCTCTACAGTAGGCAAGATCTGCCAGTAAATGTACCTGCCCAGTGCCTGATGTTCTTCTTGCCAGTGCACTTCTGTGTGGTGGTACTTGTGCCAAGGATTTGGGCACTTGAAAGATTGCTGTTGCTCCTCCAGCCTCTGAATTATAGGGTCAATAAACACTTTGGCCGTTATTGGAAACAAACTGACCCTCTGGACTTGTCCCACAACAAAGTGGGAAGTAAAGGGAAAAACCTCACCAGCTGGTGACCTTGCAGGCTGCTGTAGGCGGAGGAGCTTTCATTGCAGTCACTTGGAGACAGGGTTGTCTTGTGCTCATGGATAATCTGATGAGTTTTAATCAAATGGATGTTAAAAAAAGCCACAAATGGGTGTCTGAGCATACTGTGGGTCTGTTTGTTGCTTGCACAGTGCAACTTTGTTCTGGACTAGCAAAATGACTGCTACCAGATGACTTCCAGTGCAGCTTAATCTCCCGGGTATTTGAAGGGCTTAGCACTGTGGACCGGGGGCTGATCTGGCCATGTGATCCTGTGCTGGCGCTGCAGAAATACTAGCGGAAGTGAATCGTTTGCTTTGAGGTACAGATCTATAGCCAGCATTGCTTGAAACGTGCCTAGTAAAACGGTATTGGAGGATATGCTGGCTACTCCTGAGCAGTTGCGTAGTGAATATTAACTAATTCAGGTCAGTGGTGTGGTTAGTGGTGTATTTTTAGAGATTTGCTGTTGTACTGAGCTGTTGAGACATTTTTTTGTGCCTTGGCACAGTGGTAGTCAGTGTTGTATCTGATCTTGATGCACTGGAAGCATAAGGGAGAAATAAACCTAAGTATTTTCCTTTCTCTCCTTACAATGAGCTCATGAAAGAGTTGTTTCCGGCTGCCTTGTTGAAATCTTAGCTGTAGCCCTTCATAGTCCATTTGTAATTCGGAATGGAAATGTTTCCTAATTAAGTTTCAGTTTACTTGCCAAAGTTAACCTAGTTGATAAAGGAAGTATCTCTGCTTGCCAGAGCAGATTCATCCTGTGAAGATGTGGGTTAGGTCTGGCATATCAATTTTAATTTGTAGTACTGTCTTCTAGACTTTTAAAGCTCTTCTCTGAGGACTGAAGTATTCACCTGGCAATGAAATGAACCTGCTTGCATGGAAACCTATGCTTGGTCTGTCAGTTACTGTGGTTATTTCTCATGGATGTCTGGAGCAGAGGGCCTTGCCTAGTGCGGAGCTGCTGAGAGGTGGTGCCTTGGTTGGAAACTGGGTGAATTTCCCTTCAGTGGTATTAAATTGTGCTTGCGTTTCAGGCTATCAGTGAGTAATTTCTATGGAAGACCTCTTGTAGGACAAGTATGGTGGGATTTGTGTGTGTGTGGGAAAGCTTCCTCTAGCAAACGTTATTTCTGCTGCAGGCCAACCGAAGTTGTGCTTTTTGGGACATCCTAAGTACTTTTCTTGTTCCTGACATAGCAGTTGAGGCCAGTCTTGCAAGTATGTGCTGGCTGCTGGCACAGCCATTTGTGTGATGTGGGGGCCCTGCTTAGCATTCAGTAACCAGACAGCAGGCTTTTAGCTTGTATCAAATGCCTTGTGCAGTAGCACAAACGCTTGTGATGGCATGAGGAGAGGGGCTTGTTCACTTCCCAAGGGATGCTGGGCACTGCTGAGCTAGGGTTAGAAAGTGGCTGCCTTGGGTGCCCTCACTAATGGAAATGTGATTTTTTTTTTTTTTCAGAAGGTGCCTCTGGGCTGCACAAGAGACTGATAATGGAGTATAACCTCAGCTACCCCAGCCAGGCCAGCAGTTATCAGCCGTAAATATGTGGATGAGTCAGCATCTGCCAGTGCATTGGCAGTTCAGAGTTATTAGTCTCCTTGCAGTCCTGGCCTTGTTTCCTTAGTGTCAGAGTCAGGACCTCTTGGTAGGTAACTAGGGCCTGAATGCAGCAGTTCTGCAAGCTTCCTTCTGTCTCTGGATCAGAAAGGTGCATGAGCTGTTTCCCTTGTTTATTGTGTTGCTAATGAGCATCTTCTCTGAAAAAGTTGGCACTGTCAGCAAGAATGTGAATCCTAGGACAGCCATGATGGGCAAACGGGGAGATGTTTTGACGCTTGGACCCTGGCCTAGGTTGTGACATTCTTTTGCAGGAATTCATACCCAACAGCTCTAAGGTTGAGCAGCTGATAACTAAAATTCAGGCTATAATGCAGCCAACTGCCCCCTGTGCTGGGCTGATGGTTTAGAGCCTGAAGCAGGCTGTTGGAGTTGTTTGCCATGCCTCTGAGTGAACAAGACAAGGCTCTGCAGGATCAGTGTCTTGCCTTCGGTGAGCCTGGCTTCTGGGTAGGTGACCAACGGAGCAGAGACACCCTTGATCTCATGTGGGGTCTTGTCACTTGTGTTAAATCATCTCTGAAGAATTCATGAGCTTCTGGTGCTTTTACTCAGTGCAGGAACAACTTGTGTGTTGTATTTAGACTATATTATGAAACTTGTAGCTTGGGCAGTCTTAATGAGCCTGGAGATCTGCCCTTAATATAGTAGCTATAACAGGTGAAAGGACTGTCTTTTTACAACGTAAGCTCTTTTGTTGGGGGGCTTGAGGAAGAGATTTTATTTCAGCAGGGGAAATACTTGTACTTTAATCTATTCATGGTCCCTCAGGCTTTTCAGTTGTCTTCCTCAGGTCAAACTAAATTTATCCTGGATTGGACTTGTGTGTAAGAAGCCCCTTTCAGTATTAAGAGGATTACACGTGGTGGAGAAGGGACGGCAGAAGTTCATGACCTTTCACTAATACTATTGGGGAGACACGTGTGGAGACACCTTACTCTGCGATGAGGTGCACAGCAAGACAGTGCTGAGAAGAGATCAGTACAGCAGCAGTCTGAGCAATGTGAGAGAACAAGCTTATTCAGCAGTCCTGGTTCTGACACAGTTGGAGAGTTATCCAGATCTGCGCAGAGCTGCACGGCAGAAGGGACTGCCACTGGAGATTTAGCTTGCCATACCTAATGTTAAATCTCTATAAAGATCAGTTTGCAGTTAATGATAATCCTCAGTGAACTTAGTTGCCTTGTCAAAATGATCTGAGTCGTCCACCCAGCCTGACCACCACCGCAGTGGTTCATGGGTGCTTGCTACAGGAGTTCCCCAAGCACTATGCTTAGATTGCTAGCCCAAACCAAAGGGTGCAGTGCAGCAGTGTGGTCAAAGCTGTAATTGTAGAACCTGTCTGGTCGCTTCTGGGACAGGATTGTGTGGTGCTTCAAAACACCTGCCTTTCAGGCTGATTTCATCCTGTCTGAAGAAAGGCAGAACTTCTTCAGCAAGGTTGTGGGTAGTGCAGACATTAACCTTTAGTGGCTTTTAGTGTGGTGTTGGAGATGAGAGAGAGACTGTGGCCTTGATAGAGGCAGGAGTCAACATCTCCCACCAACTCAAGTCCTGCTGGGGCTGCTGCAGTGCAGCCTGTCCTTCAGCAACTGCTTCACAGGGAATGTGGCTCTCTCCCAAATGTAAGGTGAATCTATGTTCATCACTAGTCTGAATAAGAGTGAGCGAAGCCAGTTTCTTGAGGTAGCAGGTGGTTTGTTTGCCAGACTTTAAAGAAGGGCCTTGCTGGGTGAAAGGTGCTGCTACCAGATTTGAGTTTAAAAAAAAAAACAAAAACAAACCCAACCTAAACGAGCTTTTGAAATCATCGACCTTTTCTGTAGGCACAACCTCCAGCTTAAGTAGAACAGTGAGTAAAGCTCCCTCTTCAGCCTTTGTATCCCCATTTACTCGTTTGGCTAAGCTGACTGGCTTCAACTGAAGGCAATGTTGGCTTAAAACAAATGGATTTAAAAGGATTGTAGGTACCCCAAATGTCCCAGCAGCATTGATTTCCCTTTCATTAAGCTCTGCTCACTTAACTGAGACAAAGCAGCCATTATTTTGCTGTAAGTTGACAGTCCATTGTGTGAAGAAATGGGAGATGCTTAAATGACTTCCTGTAGATGGGAGTGGCTTAAGGTGCCAAGTTCAGTGTAAAGGCTGTTAGTTGTGGCCCATCAGGTCCTAATGATTCTCAGTGGCTGCTTTATTTAAGGAAAACTGACGGACAAATGCAAACCCAGACTAGCTGATGACTAAATCGGCTTCCTGTTTGCTCTCAATTGCTGTCAATTAATGACTTATCGCTTGTTTAGCCACCCAAGAAGTCCTCTCTGGTACTATAATGTAAATTCGTCTGTTCTTCACTGCCCTGCAGCCATGACGAAACATGCTAGACAGCGCTGGATGCGGCTGACCTGATATGTGTGGTCTTGGATGGGGGGAACAAAGTGTTGTAAGATGCAGAGACCCGAAAGCATAGCACTGCTTGCCTGGAGCGTGTGGGGTTAACAGTGCCTGAGGCAGAGCAAGGCTGCTAGCAGGAGCTGGCAGCTGAGAACAGTTCTGCTTGCCCCAAATAAATGCTGTATGCCTGGTACACGCATCCAGAATAGTGAAATTCAACACCTGTGTGCCCCAGAAGAGGTGCACACCTACTGCCTTTGGGTTTTGGCCTTTATATTTCAAGTGTCATATTAACAGGTCTTTGCTTACATGGGTGCAATGCTTTTCTGTACTGGAAAGTAGCTCTAGTAAATGGGTTTCTTCATCAGATCCGCAAATGGAAGCAAGTCATGGTGGTGTGTCCTGCAGAGAGCAGGGACTTGGCCTAGAGCTGTTTCACTCTGCAGCAGTCACAAATTGGACGGTGTTGCTGAAGATCCAGCAGGTTTCCTGATGTGTTGTGCTGTTGTTCGGGTTTTGGTGCTGTAATTCTGTGGCAGTCTCTCACTGTTACTTTTGGAAGAGGTAGGTAGAGCAGCAAGGCAAAGTTGCAGTGCTCTCTTGCTTAATTGGTTGTTAAATAGTTGCTTGCCAGTTGTTCAAGTCTTTGTGGTTCCTGGAATAAGGCAAACTCCTTGCTCTGGCTGTGAAACAGGTCATGCAGCAGCAAATGTCTCCACTTGAGGAATCTTTCAGATTACAGGGAAGATGCTTAGTTGTGTATCAGAAAAACCTCTTGTAACTAGTAGGTTTATGCCGAACAAGAGCTTTCCTAAGTGCCTGATGATCCTCAGTGTACCTTAGGAATACAATTGGCTCATCCTCTAAAAGCTTTTACGTGAGATTTTTGTCTTGCGTGCAAAACGTACTTGAGAAGCTTAATTTTCAGGGATGCAATTCCCGGCATTTACAGCTGGAGGTGTAAAGAGGTGTGAAAGGTAAAACAATGCTTCTGCTGTGAGCTGCCTTCCCATTTGTGATCTGAAGGCTGCAGAAATGCTCACTTTGCCTCTTGCTTCTCTGCATTTCGTTGGTCAGAGTGCTGGTTCACAAGATAGCCGCACACAAAGGTGAGTCTGGTTCTTTCAGTGAACAGAGCTTATGGCCGAGTTGTGCTTATCCTTCCCCTGGTCTGTACACGCAGGGGCCTCATTTGTGGTGGGGATCGTGGAAGTGCTTCCTCTGTATTCGGGTTCTGCTAGAAATTAGCATGTGGGAGCAAAGGGAAACCTCTTCGTGGCTGCAGAGGTGGTAGGAGTGGGATCTAGTTTGTTTGGTTCATGCTTCCTTAACCATTTTGTTGCCATCTTTCTCTAGGTTTTCTTAGTTTTCAAGCTAAACCCCACTTGCTGGATTTTTAGCTGACTTTGCAAGTGGTCTAGATCTGGAAGGCTTGAACATCTGATTGTCTTTACATTTGAATGAAGCATTACCTTTCAAGACTTAAGTCTGATGGCACAGAGGGATGCTGCTGCTACTATACAGGGACTGAATCCCACTCAGCTCGCACCATGCTACCTTAACCCGCCTGCCACAAACTGCCTGTGGGTCACAGTCCCTGCTTGGCCTCTGCACATGGGCTTAGGCTGTAATTTTCTAAATATTTTCCTGTTTCAAATGCCTGGTCAGTGCAGCCACACTGCATACCAGATCTGGGGAATGATCTAGGCTAAAACTAACTCCTAGTGGCTTGGTTTTAACCAGATCAGCTCCCCAGCTCAGCTTCCTGCGTGGAAACTCATCTGCCTGAACTGGTGTAAGTGGAGAGGGAGTGCTGGGATGGGGACAAGTGGCTGGGGCTGCAGCTTGTGTAAGCTGTCTGGGCTGGTAAGGCTTAACTGCAGGTTAAGAGCAGAACTGTGTGGAGATGCTCACCTTTAAGAAGCCTTTGAAATGTCTTAAATGTAATGCTAACATTTGAAGTCTGAAAAATGCAGCTTTCCGTCCAGGTGGTGGTGTGGAAAGCTGTCCAGCCTGTGCTGCGGTACTCCCTGGCTCCAGGGATCTCCTGGACAGACAGGAGGACGTCATCTAGGAGAGCTGCCTGCTCCAAGACCTGCACAGGAGTGTTTTACTAAGTGATTGCTTCTCATGATGCTGTTGAAGTCAAACCTAACCAGCTCGGGAGGTGGGAGCTCAGTCTCTCCCAGACATTAGGGCATGAGCCCAGCACAGAGCGGCTCCCTCTGCCAGGATGGTTGGCTTCCAGTGGCAACTCCAGGGAAAAATCCAGGTTGGAAAGACTCACGCTGGTTCTTGGGGCTTGGAAAAGTCTGCAGTGAAGCATTTGGGCTGGGTTGATCTGTGTCATGTTGCAAAGTGAAACTGTTTCGTATTTGGTAGGCATTTACC
Organism: Burhinus bistriatus; assembly: GCA_013397275.1. Lineage (NCBI taxonomy): Eukaryota > Metazoa > Chordata > Aves > Charadriiformes > Burhinidae > Burhinus > Burhinus bistriatus. Next base: position 77,852 of record VYXH01008449.1, on the reverse strand, counting down.
TACAACTAACTTGAGGTTGTGACTCTTTAGACCGAGTTTTTATAGGAAATTAATTCTTCCTGCCCCAGTATCCTATTAGTTCTGTCTGCCATTAGCAATTGATTGTGTTGTAAGAAATTTCCAGGCTCTGAATTTGAAAATAACTCTTCCAGAAATCCATTTAAATTCTACTTTTTAAGTTGGTATTTTTCCTTGATGACCCATATCCATCTTTCAGTGTGGCTGGTAGTGTTAAAGGGGAAGTGGGCTTGTGCTGACTGTTTGCTTCAGATGAGAAAAGGTCCAATTAAAAAACGCTGGTTATCTAAGCAGTTATACCTATAACTGAATTGCAGGGAGCTTGTATTTAATGTAGACTGAAGTCATCAGAGGGAAACACAGATCTCCAGAACTTGAGTCTGATGGGGTTGAATTAAACAAAAAAGCTTATTCCCTGAAAAATTTAGATAGCTAGGGAAAATATGGCTGGATGCTGTGGAGTGAGCACTTCCTGTCTCTGATTAATTTGTTCCCTACTTTCCTTATTTCTTCAGTGGTGGGTTTCATCCAAGATTTGGGATGAGGGATTTTGGGTGGGCTTTGAGTTCTGCTGTACATCGATAATTCTCTGTCTGTGCTTCCCAGAAGATGAAGCTCGATGGGAATTAATCTTGAAGATGGCATAAAGCCTAGCAAGATCCTGGTCCCCAAAGGGAAGGTAGTCTCCTACTACCAGGGATCTGGGCTGGAGCAGAGCACTTGTGCATTTTCATAAACAGAAATGTTACATATTCATATGGGCAAGTTATGGTTGCTGTGGGAACTGAGTTGTCTGAGCACTGTGCCTTTATCCTCTCTTCCCTACAGCTGCATTATAAATATTCTTAAGGCCTGCCCAAAACAAGCAATCTGAAAACTCTACTGGAAGAATTAATGCAGAGAAATACCCTGCTGAAGATGCAGTGTGATGCTTTTGGAGGAATATTTGGTGCTGTTACAGGTGCTTGATAGTAATGTGACTGAATTGGCACTACAGCTTGTACTAGTACTACTAGGGGAGTAGAAAAAAACCCCGGTGGATGCAATCCTGGTGAAGTGCTGTGGAGGAGGCTGCAGCTGGAAGGGGGAAAGCGGCACGTTGCCAGCAGGTATGGGTTTAGCTGCTCTCATCCCAACCACAGTGCTTCAGCCCCCTTGCTGTGATCTGGGAATGTCAGCATTCCCCAGATTGCTGTGGGGTGAAGGTGAGGGTCCCACCTCCAGTGATGGCAGCAGCCTGTCTCATGTAGGGTACCCAGCTGATGGTGGGGCCTTGCCTGGGCTTCGCTGTGGCACGGGATGTGGGCTGTGGGTGTGGAAAAGGAGGCCAGGAACGCTGTCTGGGATGCACGTGAGGGATAACGTGAGGGATAACGTGACAGGCTGGAGGCACTGCAGCGCCCTGCTGAAGAGCTGGGAGTGGTGTGTGAGGTGTACATCTGATGGCACAGTGGGAGGGTGTGGGGGCAGGGGGAGGAGGAGACAGCTGCTGCTGCTTGGTAGCTGGCTTATAAATGCCCTCTGACTCAGATTTTGGGTAACACAGCTGAGCATCTTGTGGTTTCATCAGCCCCCAGATCCCTGCATTAAACTGGAATTCTCAGACTATGAACCTGCTGCGTTTCCTTAGGCTGTTGGCACAGGCTTAAACCAAGGCAAGAATCCGGTGTCTCCAGTACTGTAGGCTTGTGAACATCCTGCAGGGGAGGGGTGGGCTGGGAAAGGGGGGGACCAGGCAGATGGAAGGTAAACTGGCCCTGAAAAATTCCTGATGTGTCCTGTGCTCTGGCCGGTCCTCTTTTCCCTGTACCAGTGTGATGTGCCCACTCGGGCTGGACCCAGGATAATGGGCTTCTCTCTGGGTAGCAAGGGGGTTGAAGGTTATCCTTGTTACTCAGTGGTAAACAATGCAGAGTCAGTGAGGCACAGTGGCCAAGTTGAACCAAATAGATTATGCTAGCAGAATTGCGAAGCTTTGCATTGGGCTCTGAATTGGAGCCAGCAGCTGGAGTCTGTCCAGGACTAAAGTGTTTTTGGGTTTTGTGGGTGGAGGGAGGCGGGGACAGGAGAGCTGGGTAGCACTAAAACTGTCTGCTCTGTCGCTGCTGCTGCTATCATCGTTGCTGGGGGGATTGCTGCCTCGAGCCTGTCGTCTGCTGTGCTGTGTTGTGGAGCCCTGCTTTTGTGCTGCCTGCCTCCCTCGATTTACTGGAGCTGCACCTCTCTCGTCCTGCCTGCCGTCTTGTCTTTCGGGGGAATCTTATCCTTTCTTCTTACCTTTATTTTGTAAGAGCTGATGCAGTTCTCTTGCATGGCTGAGTGACGTCACTGTCAGCACAGTAAGCATCAGCAGCCTGGTCACATGCTGACCCAGTCAGTAATGCAGACGGGATAGGAAGGTGGAGGGGCTCAGGGGGGTGGGGGGCTGGTTTCTGGACATATGGTAGCCCTCCCTTTTGGGGTGCAACTGCTAGTTGCAGAAGCTGTGGCTTCAGAGCAGCACAAGATCTGGCTCAGGGCTTAACGCTTCGGAAAACTCCTTTAAAAAGAAAAAAGCAGCCCTGAACTCTCAAGCTTCTGTTTATTCTCAATCTGAGCAGACTTCCAGGACTCTGAAGAAGCAGTGGCAAGCAGGATGCTTTTCCCCACGTCCACGCAAGAGTCTTCCCGTGGCCTCCCAGACACCAACGATCTGTGCCTTGGCCTGCAATCCCTCAACCTGACAGGGTGGGACAGACCCTGGAGCACCCAGGACTCTGACACTGCAGCACAAACCAGCACACAGTCCGGTGAGTCTGCTGACACACACAGCAACAGTTGTTGGGTTCCTTTTATTTTTGGCCATTTTGAAGCTAATGCGGAGCAATTTCTTGTCTAACAGAGCACTGGCAGTTACTGATGGGGGGCTTCTCGACCCATAATGCTTGTGTAATGTGGCGGTTGAGTTGGGGAGGCTGTGGCTGGCTGTGCCACGGCCCCCTCTGCTCTGCTGTCAGTTCACTGCAGACAAGAGGTGCCCAGGCTTATGTTTTGCTCAGTGCTGTAACGCTGGTGGAGAAGGAATAACCTCACAGAGAGAAATCCTCTCCCTGTGTTTGGAGGGAGTGGGTGGGGGGTGTGGTGTCAGGAAGCTAAACACGCTGGGTGGGAGTGAAGCTGAACTTCACTCTAGCAGCTGGAGAAAATCCCTGGTGGCAGGTAGCTCTGCAGGCAGGGACGCATGTGCTTGCAGAGGGACCCCTCCTTGCCCAACTCTGAAAGTCCAGGCAGCACCACTTGCTCCTGTGCTACGGCAGTGTTGCCTGCCGAACTCTGCCTGTGAGGTGTGGTAGGTGCAGCCGGCACCCAACTAACAACTTCAGCCAGCAGCTTGCAGGCTGGGTGGAAGACTTAGAGGGATCCTTCTCCACTCCCACATTCAACTAGAAATAGCAGTCTGCTCTTAGCAGTGGGTTGGAGGAGATGTAGTGGAATGGCTTCTTGCTTTAACTCTTTTGGTCCAGTGCAAACCTACATGATCAGCAGGGTGTGGGCTTGCAGCCACGCGCTGCTGGCTGGCTTGCCCTTCCCCCTCAATCCTCTCCAGTCTGTTTTTGCAACTGGGATTGGATGGGGACTTTTTGGGGTGCTGGGTGCTTCCCCCAGAGTGATGCAGGGTTCAGTTAACTCTTTCAGAAGCATCAGCCCTCTCTGTAAAATCGCAGGAGGAGAAAGGGGTGCTGTGTGCACAAGCTTAACACATTTCCTCAGCCTGGTGACTGAGCAGGGGAATAAAACAGAGGGAAGAGTTCATTTCCCAGCCTTTGTGGGTTGTAAAAACCAGTTTCACAAATGGTGGTGTGTTCGTTCAAGTATCAGTCCATGGAAAGATCTAGTGCTTTGGCAGAGTTTGTACAAGTTCAGCCTGGTTGCTACAGAAACTCATCCCTTTATAGCAGCACACTGCTGCTTTGTTAAAAGGGTAGTGCATCTCTGCACAGACTTGAGTGACACAGGAGGCCCCAGGCGTAAAGTTGGTGCTGACAGGAATGTAGATAGCTTCTAGGGTGGCCTGGCCAGTGCAATTTGCCCACACAGATGTTTGGGGGGGCAAGGGGGTGCTGTTGACCACCTCTGTCCAGGGGATGCTACCCTTGGGATAGGGAGACCTTCTGGGGTGCAGCCCTGAACAATACTGCATGGGTTATAAAACAAAACAAACAAAACCCACTTGTGGGGTAGTGGAGTTTGAAACAACAGCTTCATCAGCACAGCTCACTCAAGTTTCTACATCTAATTTCTGCAAGATGTAGTGTGCAGGCTTGTGTGTGGGCCCTAGCACAGGCACTTAGGGTCTGCTTGCAGTCAGGCTGTGGTAGCTTTATTAAGCCTTGCTCTGCTCCAGCACATGGTCCTATGGGCTGCCCCTAATGAGCCAGGGAATACCACACACTTGGTATTTGTCCTCCTTTCACTGTCAGCTGAAACTTTGAAGGAGGAGGGAGAAATGAAAGTTACTAGTGTGCAGTGGCCTGGACAGGTGCCTCAGCTGTGCACTGAGCCTCTTATGGTTGCTAGCAGACTATGGGGTACTGAATCCATGTTATAAGGTCTTTAATGTAAAGAGCACAGTTAAAGCTGGCAACATCCATGCTCAACGGTTCTGCTGCTGCTAACAACGACAGCACCCGGGGCTTGGTGCACAATGGCGTTGCAGAACAAGGGCTGTTGCACACTGAGGCAGCTGCTCTGTGTGGATGTCCCAGCCCCACCTGATCTGCTATTGCCATCTCCAGTGCTCTCTTGGCCGGCTTCCTGCCAGGCTGTGTTGGCAGAGGCAGGGATGTCTCTGCAGCGCTCCGGCAGGCAGGCGAGCAGTGCTTGGACAAGCCTGTGGCAGGCTTTGCACCTCACAGGTTGGACAGCGGGGCTGACTGGACTATGGTGGTGGGGTTCCCTGTCAAGGGTGGAGGGGCTTCTGGTTTCAGGAGCAAGACCTATCTGGAGGTGCTCCAGTGGCCTCCCTGCTGGCAGAGGGTGTATCTGGTATCAGGTGCCCCCACTGACTGCAGCGCGTTGTGCTGGAGCTCCTGCCTGCCGCAGAGGCCTGGGAAGAGCAGTAGGAAGGATCTAACCCTGGGTGCAGCCCTAGGCTTGGGTGATCTGCACCCAGTGGATGTTTGTGACTACTTGTGGTAAGAGCTGTCAGAACATGGTACCCAATACTGTCTGGAGAGACTTGTTTCCTCACTTCTCATGCCTGGTATTCCCCTCAGTATGTGAGGGTGGGATTTAGGCATAAAAAACAACTCAAATGTAGCTGTGCTGCTTCTACAGAGGAGCCTCTGGCCTGCAGAAGCTGTGCAGAGTCTAGGGCTGTATAGCTGGGGGCGTTGTGGTCCTGAGACTGTTATCCCTCTGAATACCACCTTCTCTTCCCAGGTGTGTGGCAGCTGGGTCAGGAGTGCTCCTTGGCCTGGGCTGCTGTTACTCTCCTGCTCTGAGAGCTGTGGGGTTGGCATACGCTGGCTGGAGGAGTGAGACGCTGGTATCTGTGCACAGCTGTTGTATGGCTTCAGCCTGCCCACACCTCCCATGTCTGCAGAGCCTCATCTTTGTCTCCTTCATAAGGGCCCTGGAGTGGCAATGTGGAGCTCCTTGGGAAGGGCGATCTTGTTGTTCAGGAGCATCTTCTGAAAGGCTGTGAAATGCTCCTCTGTGGGTGGCAGAGGAGTGCTCGTCTGTCTGAAACCTGTAGGGATCTGAGAAGTCGGCAGATAGGGGTGCTTCTGAATGGCCTAGCCGTGCTGTGGTGGAAAGAGAGATGGCATGGAGAGGATGCTGCTGTGTCTGGGTGCTCCTGATGCCCAGTGCTGAGGCCTGGGAGGCTGTAGCTGGCCTAGCCCCATGGGCTGGGGTCTCTATCAGGGTGTCCTCAGGGCAGGTGAGGCTGCATCAGTGCTGGGCTGTCTCTAGGGGCTGGAGAGGGAGGGCAACTGCCAAGCAGAGCTGTTGTGATGCTGGCGCCCCAGCATTCGGAAGGTTCCAGCAGTGACTCAGCTGTACAGACCCACAGGGAGGTGTCTGGAAGGGTGGAAATGCAAAAAACCTAACAATCAGGCTAAAAATATTGCTGATGTGGTCCCCTGCAGTGCCTGTGCTTGAGTACTGATGAGCTGGGACCTCTTCTACTGTCTGCATAGTTCCTGCCAGCGCAGAGCTTTCAGCCTGAGAAGGACCTTTGGCTGCAACCCCTTCTGGTGTCACCTTGCACACTCAGGGTGGTGTCACTGTGCAGCTTGGTGCAGTGGGATCAGGTGCCTGCTGGCCGAGGCTGTGCTGGAGGAGGCCAGAGAGCAGCAGGGCTGGTTTGTGTGCTCTGGTCCTGCCTACGCCCCCCTTCCCAAAGGGCTACTGAACCTCTTGCATCCAAACAAAGGTTACTTGTCATGCATTTTCTTTCTGGGTCTGGCACTGTAACACACTGAGGATGTGTGCTTAGCCCTTGAGAATGTGCCAGATGTGCTGCCAGTCCCTGAAGCTGGCCTCTGGGAGGCAGCTGCTGCAGGCTCAAGCTGCCTGCATTTATTGGCTGTAGGATTGAACTGCTGTCTCATAGCAGGAAAGGCATCTCAAACGCACTGCTGCCACTAGATCTCTCAGGCTGGAAATACTTCAACAAGTCCCAGAAACCTGCTCTGTGGCCTGGGGAGGGGCTTTTTCAGGAAACTGGCCTTGAACACTTCCAGTCCTGCCATCCCCAGCTGTATTTCTTGAGGCAGCATTTCCCCTTCTTTAAAGTAGCCTCGTAGTAGACAGTTGCTTGCATCAAGACTTTCAAGGCTCATGCCTCTGCAGAGGCAAGGAGGGGTTAAGAGGCAGCGAGATGGAACTGCCCTTGATGATATCCTTTACCTTCACTGCCCTGTTCTTCAAGGAGCACAAGCAAATGGGGTCTCGATCCAATTTTTGCCTGGAGAATGGGTGACAGGAATACACAAGCAGATCTGTGTGCAGATTTTGGGTCTCCTTGGCTAGTTTTTAGCCTGCATGCCAGCTGCTTGGTCTGGCTGGTCTGTCTTGCCCTACATCGGGAGGCTGAGACCAACCCTATGTGGGACAGGCAGACTTGCCCACTGGGAAATCATCCTAAAACCAGTTTGTTAACACTAAGTTTGCAATGCTAACCTGCGAGGACATTTTCAGAAGGATCAGCTCTTCTGGAGAGGATGTTGGCCTCTCTAGGTGAGCCAAGCCTGAGCAGGTGAGCTATTCCTGATGGTCTGAGATGGACCACCTTACTGTATCTGCATCTCTGCTTCATGTGTGGCCCTAAAGCTGCTGGTGCAGCAACGGGTTGGAGCTTTGTCTTGGATCTGCTTTTGAAGCTGTAGCTCCAGCCTCATCCATGCCTTCTCCAGGCTGGCTGCTGCTGTCTCATTCTCTAGCCTGCAAGGTTGCAGCTCCAGTTGCTCTGGTGCTGGGGAAACAGCTTGTGGTAGAGAAGCACTGCTGGATCTTTCCAGCCCTTGGTTCTCCTGCTTCCCAGAGCACAGCAACTTCTTTCTGCAGTAGGCTTGGACATGCTGATTATCTGTGGTTGCTTAAAATCTGCTAGGCTAGGACTGCAGGCAATCTGTTGTGCATAGCCTGGCAAATAGCCGAGGCCTCTGTGATGAGTAGCAATCACTCTGAAGTCTTCAAGGCAAAACCCTGTCTTCTGAAGGATGAAAGAAAAGACCTCTTGCACAGAAGGAAGCATGGTTGTTGTCATGGACTCCTAGCCTTTCTTCTCTGTAACAGCAGGAGGGACTGTTTTCAGACTGTCCTCAGGAAATGCTGTATATGTGGTGATAGGCACCTGAGAACCCTCTGAGTGAGCATTGCTAATCAGTTTGGGAGTGCTTGTCACTAATAAGTACAATACAGCAATTGCTGCCCTTCCTCGAGCAGTTGTTTGGGTGTTCAGCTGCAGAGCTTGAGGTAGACCTTAGAGAGGCAGAGGATTTGAGTGAGGGAAGTCCCCTGGATACCTCTTCTCCCTGGCTGTTTAATTTGCTGCTAGACTACCCATGCTGCAGCATGGTGCCAAGTGCCTGCTCCATAGTGCTCTCCCTTTTGTCCCTCTGTGTCTGGGTCTCTCCCTGCTCTTTTACTTAATATCTTTTGGACAAGTGGCCTCAGAAAACAGTCGCTGCCTAGGCGTGCCCTCAACTCCTGCATGTTCTTGCTTGGCGGCATGAAAATCCTTCTCCTTGACCTAGAGGAAGGTTTCAGAGGTTCATTCTGATTAGGAGAGCTCAGCATCTGGATAACTCTAGGTTGTTACCACAGTATCCAAGAAGGGCTTTTTTCTGCTCTTTAGAGAAAGGGGAGCTTCAGGTGCAGGGAGTGAGCGCTTCACCCTGAGTGAGACTCACTTCATCTGAGTTCACCTGCAGTCACACTCAGATTTAAGCCCAAGTCTGCCTAGAAAACTCAGTAAAAGGTTCCTTCGTACTGCTGATGTTTGTGCTGGAGCAAGGAGGCCAGACCACCTCTTGCTGGCCTCAGACGGGCACCCAGCTGGGGCAAATGGGTAACTTTGGTGGTAGGGGGGATCATGAATCTCTGTTCTGTGTCCTTCATTGTCTTGAAAGAAAGACAGGCTTTCCCAGCAGCTGTGCAGTAAGCCCTGGTCCTTCTGGAGCAGCCTGCCTACTGTTCAGGGCTTAGTAGTGGAAACATAAACGTGGTGGTGCCATCCCTGTGGAGGTTAATTATAATAATGCTGTAAGGGAATAATGCTGGAGGCTGGCTTGACTCACATGGTGGTTGTACTTCAGGAGTATCTGAGATGGGATGGCCTTACTAAAAGCTTGCCCTATGCCATCTTAGCTCCTGTAGGGCTCTTCTGAGGACGCACTTGGTGTGGATGCTTAATGGGCACTTGTTTTTTGAGCATGTTTCAGTAAAGGCTGCTCACACTCCATGGGCTGATTTCTCAACTGCTGGCCAGAGCCAGGAGTGCTGTGGAATAGAAAGCAAGGAGCACTTAATAGCTGCAGACTGCTTGTGTGGCAGCAGTATTTGATCCTTAACAGAATAAAAGATGTATCAAATAAGTAAAACAAGTATCAAAACTCTGAGTTTGCAATTGGTTCCTAATGGAAGTTGCTCTTAACCCACCTCTTCATGTTTCCATTTGAGCAGCTTCTCCTAAACAGATTTATTTTTACTTGTGTTGATGCAGTAAAATAGAAGATGCAAATAGATGAGTACCTGGAACAGGAACCTAACCAGCATCTCTGCTTGTATCCAGCTAGCACTGAAGCGGGTCAGGGCAGCCTCCAGTCTTGCACTGGAGACTCCTTGCAGGAGCAGACATGCACCACCCAAACCTCCCCTTGACTTCTGTCAGGGAGTGATGTTTTATTGCGGCCTCTGGAGCAATCCTGAGGGGCTGTTGCTGCTGCCTGAGTGCTCTCTGGAGATAATGGTGAACAAGTGCAGGTACAAGGAAGGCACAGGCTCCTCAAGCACCTGATCCTGTTGGAGGTGCAATGACAAAAATGCTCCATCACTGGCAGATCTCCATCCTTCATAGACATGCTGCCTGATGCTGCCGGTGTATACAAATACATCGGGCTTGTGGAGCTTGCCTATAAGCTTTTTGACTCAAGTTGTAGTCTGGATTGCGTGCCTCTCGGCTAGCTCCTGAAGTGAGCCTTAACAAGCATGCTCCCTTCTGAGGGGAATGCCGGAGCTGCTGTTTGGTGGCTCTGAGCTGCCCCAGGCAACTTGTGGCTTAGTCTTTCTTTCCTGTTGCAATTGTTATTGGAGGTAGTGGCAAGATGGTTTAAGTGTGTCCAAGCTCTGGCCTGAGGTGAGATTCATCCCCAAAATTGTGCCAGTCAAATGAGACATGGGGCAGGTAGGTTTTCCTGCAGCCCACGCACTGCTAGATGGCTAAGCAGAAGATGAGATGCCTGCTTGCTGGGCAGAGCAGACATGAAAGGCTCTTTCTGCTGTATCTTCATCAGTGGTAATGTGGTAGCTCTCTAGAAGAGGCCCTGAATGTGTTTTTGGCTCAGTGCCTTCATTACAAACTCCACTGCGCATGCAGGTCTGCATTCTTCCACCTGGAACTGGGTAAGGGAACTGCCTGGGCTTCTGCATGGCTTTTTCAAGTTGCTCTCCCAGTGTGCTGGGGCTGCCTGTAGCAGAAGGTAGGAGTAATGCCTGCTCCTCCCCTTCGTCACTTCTGGGTTCATCTGCTCCTGCCTTAGCCTTGAGTTTGTCCCTGGTGCTTCGTGGGCACAGCATGCTGCTCTGACAACCAGGCTGTGTAGCATGGTGTTGTGGGGTGACCTGTCACTGCAGTGACTCTAGGGGCAAGGCCAGTGAGCCAGCAGAGAGTGTTTGGCCTGTTTGTACAGCTGAAATCCCTCTAGCTGACTTCTTGTGCAGTGACTGCATGTGGGACTGCTATAAGAGGGCATCTTAGACCCTCTGCAGTGTGCTTGACAGGTTGTCTTTTTAGAGTGATAGGGTAATTCAGGTTGGAAGGGACTTCGAGGTTATCTAGTCTACCCTCCTGCTCAAAGCAGAGTAGAAAAGGTGCTAGAGGATAGGAAAGCTGCTTGGAGGGTGGCAAAATGAACACAGCCCATAGTGGGGCTGAAGAAACTAACTCATGGGCTGTCTCAGTGTTTCCAGAAGGAGGCCTGTTTAAATGGGCACCTCCACTGAGCTCATTCTGAAATGATCTGCTTCCAAAGGTGTGCTGGTCCTTGAGCTGTCACTGCACAGACGCTGTGCAGTGCCACTGCGGGGCTGAATTAACAGCCTCCCAGAGGGTGTGGGCTGAGGGCAGGGGCACTGGGGAGAGCATCTCCAGCCAGTGCCGCATCTTCCATCTCGGTACCTTGTATCCACATCTCCTGGCTTGCTTGCCTTCTGCGTGGTCCCTTAGGCGCTGGCAAAACAGCTGAATCATAGGTGATGTCTGTGCTACTGCCAGCTGAGAGGCTGTGCTCAGACACAGCAGCAGCCACCATCCGTTTGAGACAGCCACAGAGAAATGCCCAGCTTCCCTCCTTGCCCCACTGGCTTGTTTTCTCTCCAAGAGCACAGAGGGAAGGAAGGATGAAACAAACCCCTAAAGCCATGATGCTGTACCTAAGGTGTGCAGACCTCTGGAAGGTAACTGCAAACCTGCAGGCATCACTGGTAGTGCTCGGTGTGCCAACCTAGTGATGAAATATGTGGCTTTATGCCAGCTGAATGCCTTAGTGAGGCTTCTGTGCCATTTTTCAAATAAGATTGCATTTGGGACTAAAGCTTGTCTTTTTTAAGTTGTTTTTCCTGCACTGCAGCCTGCTGCCTTGCCCAAAGGAGTACAGCCAACAGCCTGCTCCCCCCCCAGTCCCCCTCTAAAGAATGTACTTTCTGAAGGTGGTATCCTGATGGACTCGACACCCCACAAACTGCGATGCAGCTGAGTGGTGAAAATGAGTCAGTCTCATCCTTGTTAGCACGTAAAGTAACACACGCTGCAGAGTTTGCGCCCTGGACGTTGCAGCAGATAATTGAGTGGAGTTTGGTACTTAAATATAGAAGTGTTTGTTCTTGAGGCTTGCAAAGCTGAAGCTTGTTGTGCAGAATTTGACCTGAATATGTTGGCTTTTAAATCTCTCCGGGACTGATACATGTTAAACCCCTCTGTATTTCAATGTTCTGATCTTTTTAAAGACAAACACAGTTGTGGCAGTCTGCTTACTGAACACAATTAACTGCACATTTCTAATCCTGAGTTGTATTTTAGCTGTCTTTACTGATTTTTGTATTTACCTTGGGCATCTGTTTTCCCTTCCCAGAAACGCAGTAGTAAATTCCCTGCCTCAAGAAGGAGCAGGGCTTGTTGTCAGCCAGATCCCACTCTCGGCACAGGAGGACCGGTGCTCTCAAACGTTAATGCAATAAGCTGCTCCGTGTTCCTAGTTCTGATGCTGCTTCCATTTTTCAGGGCACACCAGAGAAGTGACTTACCATGTTGGTGCCAGAACCAAGAATAGACCTCAGGTGTCCTGACTCTAATTCTGTGGTTCAGCTGTGGGATCATGCTGCCTTTTTTTAATTCCCCTGCCCCCTTCTTAGCAAACCAGAAATAGCTGCTCGTATATCCTCAGTTCTTCTTTGCCCCAAATGAAGAATCTGTCAGGGCAGAGGTTCCTCTTTAGTAGTTCAGGAACAAAAAGGTCTGTGCTGTAGTTCCTATTTAGGTGGTGGCTGCTGCTGGTTTGATCACATCTGCAGTTCTGGGAGTTGCTTTTCTTGAACATTGGCAGTTGGTTCAAGATGATAGAGACTTCTGTTGTGATGTACAGCTCCGGAAGGGGTGCATACATCTGACTTCGGGTGGCTTTTGCCATAACAGCAGTAACTTCTTTCTCCAGTGGAGTAATTGGGAGTACAATCAAATCAGGAGGATTTGAGCTGGACAAGACCTCTGGAGGTATCCAACCTGCTGCTCAGATGAGCTCTGGGGGCCTAAGGATGGAGATCCCTTCCACCTCTCTGGGCCCTGTCCTAAGGCTGCTCCACTTCAGAGGAAGAAATTTTTGTGCCACTTCTGTTGCTGCAGCTTTTCCCTGTTTCTTTTTGTAAGAGCCTGGCTGTTCCTTGGCGCTCCCTGTTAAGGAGTGAATGGGAGGAGGGGGGGGATCCAATGTCTGCCTTCCCTGTGCCAAGCAAAGCCCGTTCCCATACAGTGTGCTGCAGCCCTACAACTCTCATCGTGGCTTCTGCTGGGCTTGGTTCAGCTGGTCTTCCCTGCATTCCCTGTGCTGTGGCTGCAGGTGTGCTGGCTCCTCGCAGGCAGTGCAAGGTCCCATGGCTACAGGCATGAAGTGCTAAAACTTCACTTAAGATTAGCCTGGAGTATTGATCACTCCTTCCGCTGCAGTGAGCGGGTTGTGCTTTTAAGTAGCTTGGTGCTTGTGTGTGATGGAGGGGGAAAACTTACTCTGGCAGCTTGTCTGGCTGTGTCACTGCTGTAACTACAGAGACATTAACTGTAGCTGTAGGAGGTGGTTAAGGTGCCCGTTTGCCTTTCAGACATGCAAATGTTTGTCTTGCCGTGCATGTCTTGCCGTGAAGTTGCTTAGTGTCTGTAGGAGGTGCTGCTTTTTGGCTGACTAAAACATTCAGCCTGCTCCCACCCCACCAGGGTAGAGTCTGGCTGGGCGGTAAAAACTGCAGACAAGCTGTTTTTCTGGAACTGCAGCAGGCTATTGTTTGGGACATCAGCCTTTTTTCTTTGCAAGCTTATTTGACCAATGACAAAGGAAACTGCACTGTTTTCAGTCTCCAGGGCCTGGGTCACGCTGCTTCCCTCCTTTGCCACCCTGCCCGAAATGTGCATACAGTTCTGCAGCTTCTGCGCATGGCAGGTGTCTCTGAGTGGAAGCAGAAGCACAGTGGCACTGAAACCATCTCTTCTGCCCTGCTTCTCTTGGTAAGAGCTTTCCTATCGATCTCTTCACCCCTGCCTCTTCAAGGAGATCAGGGCAGAAGGGTGGACTTCCAGTGTAATTAGTAGTTGGTGGATGAAGGGGAGGTCTTGACTACTCAGCTGGGTAATCTGCCAGCAAACTTCTGGTATTTCCTCTGAGTGAAATGTCCATCTGTCTAACCTTGCTGATGGTGCCAGCCAGCAAAAGTGACCCTCTGAAGGCCTCAGCATCGTAGACCTCCTCAGACAAGTCCTGGTCCCTTCTAAATAGGCTTTTTTCCAGCCCTGCAGTGAGCTTTTAAAGGCTGGAATGCATCTTTGGAGCATGACTTCAAAAAGTGTGTGCATGTGCTCATCTAGCACTTGGTACCACTGCCAAATGCGGTGTTGAACTGCCTGTACATTAAATATGCTGCTGCCAGACATCACTAGTAATATAAGAATCTGGGGCCTGGCACGCTGTTCTGCTCAGCAGGAGTTTCTTGTGTGCATGCATGCAGTTACGTGTGCCTTCAGGCTTGTGAAGCAGCCGTGATGTGTGGTCACCCTATGGCAAATGGTGTTTTCCTCTATGGGGAAGCTTCCACTGATGTTCTTAGTGTGGGGAAAGATCTTGAGCAGAAGGACCTGGACAGCTGTAAGGTGAGAGGTGTTTTTGGTCTGGACAAGACTCAGTTTCTGGGTAACTTCACTAAAACTGACACACCAAGGAGTGAAGAGCATCAGCACTGTTCTACTAATGTGCCGTTGACTTGTTCTGCTGGGTGGTCTCCTGCAGACACAAGCTGAAGCAGAAGTACTCGTTCAGAGGACAGCTTAATGGTGGCAGAGCTTTTTGTCCACTCTAGCTGTCAGGAATAAATTCAGTGGATGCTCTGTGTGTAGTGTTGTGCTTATCTTAAGGTCTTATTCAAGGCATTAAAGTGTCATTTGTCATTAGCATAGTGGTAAGGTGGTTTATTTACCCAGAGCCCTTCCCTGAGCTGCCAGCATTAGTAAGCCCGGCTCCTTAGGGCTCGTCTTTACACCCATCTCTTATAAAATGGGCTTGGTCAAAGCTACCAGGAAGGTCTAATTCTTAAATGGCTGTAAATTATAGTACACAGGGAAGAAAGTCGTATGCTTCAGGTCCTGAGCCAGGTGCTGAATATCTTAAATTGCAAGTCTAACTGGCACATGGAAGAATAAAAGCTGTTCTGAGGCTGGTTGGGTTGGGCGTTGGGCATCTTGCTGTTGGGGAACCTTTCCCAAGCTGTGTGCTGTAACCGCAGCTTGTGCTGATGGAGTGATCTGTCTGAGATTAGGTAAATTCACATTAAATGTAGTAGCTCAGTAGTTGGTAACTGGATTAAAAGATGATTTGGGGTCTACAGGACAGAGTTGGCATAAGGAATTGAAACTGGTCACCCTCTTGGGTGTGATGGGTCTGAGATGCTTGCACATGCTCCCCCTGGTATCTTTAGGAACCCCAGGATGGTTCAGGAATTAAGAGGACGTATTGCAGCAGCATTGTCCTGGTAGCTGAGCTTTTCCTAGTAAATGCTAAGGAGTAGTGGTTCGTAAAATGCTCATTCTCTAGAGAGCAACCTGAGCGCCTGCGATCTGGAAGAGTGCCATGCTGGTATCAAGACTGCTCCACAGAGCTCTTAAATCTGTCAGTGTTTGGCTGACATGCTCAAAGATGGAGCATGCTGGCTCTGAATCCAGTCATTAAAGCTGCAGCAGTGAGTCAAAAGTCAGAACTGAGTTTCTATTAAAAGCTACCTTTTTTGCTGTCCCCTGCAAAGGAGTGTTGGCATGTGCCTCTCTTGCAGCTCTGAGCGGAGGCATGAAAAGTTCCAGAAGCTGTCTGCAAAATGCCACGTTCCGGACAGTAGGGCTGCTGTGTATGAGCAGATGAATGGGAATAGTGTTGACCCTTCTGTTAAAATTTCTCCCGTAGATGTGTAAAATACTTAGTTGTTTGCACTTAGGTTTTTTCATAGTCTTGAGTAGTTACCTGGTGCTTGCTGCTTCACTTCAGGATCTTCAGGGATGCTCTTGATGCCAGAAATTGCTGATGCATCTTGCATGTGCATTGGAAATGATTTTTCTCTTCTGCAAGCTGCCTGCTTGGGAGGGGAGGCAAGGCCAACTTCCCTGGAAGAGCTGTAGTTCTATTGAGTGGCCCCGATGACTTGAGGGCTTTTTCAGGTGGGCAGCCTTTGTGCCCCATCCCCCAGGAGGCAGTTCAGTGGATTAAGGCAGGGAGTTAAGAGCAGCATGCCTTTGGGTTGGGGCAGTGCGAAATAGGATCTGATCTCTTATGCTGATGTTTCCTAGGCTACCTGCAAAGGCTGGCTTCAGGGGACACAACCTGATTGCTAGGCAAGTGCAGAAGGAGGAAAGGCCAAGCGTGGCTTGCAGCTTTTCCTCCTGAGTGGCTGTAGGTACCAAGCGAAACCGAGTCAGACCGACTGGGGGTGATGTGGGGTCTCCCACAAGCTCTGTGTAGCCTGCAGGGTGTGTAACTGAGCGCTGCTGGTGCAGACCTGTCAAAACTTCTGGAGTGGATGAAATTCATCTGTGTTAACAGCAGGATGTCAGTGCTTCCAGGATAAGAGGTTAGGAGTTGGTCAGTTGTAGCCGGCAGGATTTTGCTTGGTGGTAGGTGCTGAAACTCAGATGCCCAAACAGTAGATCTCTTGAAAAGCCAGTAATCCTACTACTCAAGTGCACTCATACTGGCCTTACTGGTTTTCTAGCTGCAGTGAGAGCTAAGCAATCCTGAGAGCAAAAGTGTATGCAGTGGATGTAGCAAGCCTGAGTGGTGGTAGAGATGAGTGTGAAATAAATGAGGCAGAGCAGTTGGACCCTGTAACACCTTTGGGGGCTCCTGATGAGCCCCTGAACCCTTGCTGATGCATCCCAAATGGAGTTCTGGTCCCCTGTCTCTGATAACCAGGATATGAGATGCAGGACAGCATTGCCTGGTAGCAATCTGTGTGACACTTGCTGCTCCAGGTCTCTAGGAACGCTGCACACATGGGGTCAGTGCAGGGCTGTCCAGCATTACAAACCCACTGTGCTTGGTGGCTGAGGAGGGTGTCAGCTCTGGAGTGTTTGTTGGTCGTGAGGCTTGTGCCATGGGATCAGCTGCTTTGCTTTGACTCTTGTACTGTTTAGTGACTAATCAGATTTTTGAGCCTGTTTAACAAATTCAGCTGTCTCCCTTGAACAATACACTGGCTGTATTTTTAAACACATCACGTGGCTTCAGAGAAGTCGGCAAACCAGCGTAGTGCGGCTTGCCTGGGCTGGGAGATGCTCTGCCCTGCTCTGTGCTGTGACTAGGAGGGAGCAGTCTCCTCCCTGATCCAAGCTGTGTGCGACAGCTTTCCCTCGCTACCCACCGCTGCTAGTGGGGCTGCTGCTGCCCCTGCTCCTCAAGCTCTGCCCAGGGTAAGTACTGCTGGGCCAGCAAGGTTTTTCTGTAGCTGCAGGGTTGCATGTGAACACAGGTGCTGCTGTTGGGGAGAGCCGAGCAGATATTCAGAGGGCGGGAGGTCCCTTTCTGAGTGTGGTCAGAGGTGAGTTCATAGTCCTGTGTCACAGCCAAAATGGATCTGCACCTCTGGGGAAACTCACAGGGATAAGGCTCTGCAAATGTGGGGAGATGCTGTGCCTGTCTCTGGCAGCTCCTGCAGACCAGCTCTGCCTGAGGTTGAGGTAGATGCTTCAGGTAAAGGACCCACCTGTACCTGTCTGGGTTTTTTGTTGGTGTTTTGAGTTATCTCGCTCTAGTGTGAGGCTAGAGATGCCAGCTCCCTGGCAGGTATGCTGCTGCGTAACACTCCTTGGAACAGGTATATCTCGGCATCTTGCTTTGGCCACACTTTGCAGCTTTCTCTGGTGCTGTCACAGAGTTGGTACTGTTGTCTGTTGACTGCAGTGCACTTCTTTGTGGTAGTATTTGTCTACTCACTGGTTTGGGCAGTGTTTTGGACTGTTAATCCTCTTCTATACAAGAGCTACCTGCAAATCTGGGTTAAAAACCTTGTGGTCCTAGATGGCTGAGATCAGGTGGGGCTGGAGGATATCAAGTGGATCCCAAACTTGCTTTGCTGAAAACTGAAAGCTTCAGGGCAAGCTGCCTTGTTTTGCAGCCTCTGAATAATTAAAACCATTTCTGAATGCTTTGCTCTTTTCATTTGGTTTGGGGACACATTCAGCTTGCTGAGACTTGCTCCTTCTGAATAGAGCTGGCTGGTGTCGTGCCCCCATGGGATCCCGGGTGGCCGAGCCTGCCCTGTGTTCCCTCTCCTTCTGGGTGGCAGCTGGCCCCACACTGCTGACCCACAGAGCAGGACAGGACTTTCATGACCCCTCAGTGGCCTGATGCTCCGCTCGGGGGCAGCGGCTCTGTAGGGAGGAATTTGCTTGCCTTGATTCTTCGCAGTGGGAGGAAAACCTGCTGCTGTGCGAGGGAAGCAGTCTGGCGCGTACTTGTCTGTCGACTCTCGGGCAAAGGCCTGACCAGACAGGCTTGTTGTGAAAGTGTACCGGGGATGGTGCTCGCTGCTGACTGTGAAGTATCTCCTCTGTCAGCCGGCCAGACTGGCACATAGCTGGGTGCCCGTAGCAAGCTCCTGTCAGGGCTGATGTGTGCAGCATCCCACCTCTGAGCCTGCAAACACCTGCTAATGGGCCAGGCCTCGCCCTTCTCAGCCTGGCCATCGGTGTGTGCAGCAAACACTGGGTGTGGGCCCAGTCTGTGCCCCCATCACTAAAACTGCACAGGTGGCTGCTGCCCTGGGTCACAGCTTTCTCCAACACAAGCAGCAAGAAATGCCACCATAAGGGCATGGACTGTCTGGAGTGTCTTGGGTCCATAACTGGGACACAGGGTCTCCAATTCTGCTCCCAGATGAAGTGGGACCTCCTGGCTGGTATCAGCCTTGGGAGAGTAACCCACCCTCATGTTTGTCAGCCACACCGGGCTGCTGCTGCTGGCTCTAGCTGTGCAGCACTGTGCTGCAACTGATGGCAAAGAGTGCACAGCCTGTCCAGAGTGGTGCAGAAGGCTGGTGTCTACCAGATGTGCCAACTAACAGATGAGCTGTTGTGGGATGATGGGAGCCCAGTACCCTCCTGGCTCTCTGCTACAAGAGCCAGGAGGGGAAGGAGGTGCGTCATGCTGCAGCACTGACAGGCTCTTTCTCTGTTGCAGTTCTCAGCATGCTGAGTAACCCTCTTGGGAACGTCCTGGGGAAGCCCCCACTGGGTTTCCTGCCTCTAGACCCCATTGGTTCAGACCTGTCAGAAAAGTTTTCCACACCGACGCTGAGGAACTCCCGCCTGGATTCCCGTTCCCTCCTGGACTCCCGCTCCAGCAGCCCCTCGGACTCAGATACCAGTGGGTTCAGCTCTGGCTCTGACCACCTCTCAGACTTGATTGTAAGTTTGGGTCCTGCACGCACTCTGTGGTTCTTGGTGTCTTGCTGCATTTCAGGGGAGCATGGGAGAGCTGTGGGGAGCTGCAAACTGCAGCCCTGCCTGCTCAGGAAGGGGAGTGCTGGAGGGATCTGTGATGCCCACACTGCTACAGTGAGGTTCTGCAGCCCAGGGTTTGGAAGAAGGGCTGCTCATGCAGTCCTCCTTCAGCACAAACTAGCACTATCCTTATATTATTTTTTTTCCTTCTAAATAATGTTTTGGCCTTTTGGCTCTGTGCTTGCAGCCCTAACGGGTTAAAGTAGCTCCTGGAGGGATGTGAGTGCTTGAGCTGGTGTGTGACAGGAGGGTGTCTTGCCCTGATCCCAAGAGGGAGGTGATCGATCAGCACAGCTGCCTCCTCCAGGCTCCAGCCTGGGCTTCTCAGGAGCTCCTGTCTCTGCCTTTCATTGCCCTTTCTGTTTGCTGACTGCATTTCTCCATCTCATGGCTGTTTCTTCTGGAGCAAACTGGGTCTAGCCTGCTCCTGTTCCCTAAAGCACAGCTAAATTTGGAAGCCAGCAAGTGAGGCGATTGTCTGTCTTGCTGACCCAGTCTGTGCCGCTGGGTCTGTGTTGCATGTGAGTGGCAGCTCTGGGTGCCAGCAGGGCAGCCTGGCTCCGGCCAGCTCTTGTGGGCACTGCTGCATGGCTTGTCTGCAGGACCTGAGGCTAAAGCCAATGCTGAGCTGCTCCTTGGTCTGCCATGGCCTTGACCCCCATGTTGGGGTGGGTGTGAAGGACACAGTTGGCTTTGATGTGGAGTTGATTCTCCTAGGATCTATCTTGGAGAACCAGAATCCTGAGCAGGGGTGCTGTAAGCGGCTGCACCACCCCAGGCTCTGATGGCAGGCGATGTGGAATGGCAGGGCTTTTTGCTGGCCTTGTTCGTGAAGGTCAGGTCTTCCCCGGCACAGCTTCAGCGTGGGTGGTTGTGCTGCAGCAGCATGCGGCTGAATCCATAGAGCGGCTGGCACTCAATGAGCTGCACAGCATCTCGCATCCCTGCTGTTCTATTAATCCATGCATTTACTTCTTCCACCCTGGGAGAGGCATGTTAAACCTGTGAGCAGTTGGGTCTGCAGCCAGCTGGAGCCCACACCCTGGTCAGGCAGGCCTTGGAGCTGATCTGCGGAGGGTGAGAGCCAGCTGGCTGCCTGCAGAGTTCATGGGTGCTGCCAGCAAGCCCTGCATGCTGCAGGCAGGGCCCAAAGCAAAACATGAGGCTCCTCCTGTGGTGGTTGGTGCTCCCTGGGGTGGCAGCTGTCCTTAAGGTTGTGCAGGCAGGGGATAGCTATTGGCTTCGTGGTCTGCAATGTGCCTTCTGCTTAATGATACCCACTGCTGATAACTTGGCTTGGCTTCAGTAGGAAGTGGCTGTAGGGGCAGGCCTTTCCCAGGAAAACTGTGGTCCCATCAGACTGCTGGGACAGGTGAGGTGGCTGCTTTCCTGCCAGACCTCAGAGGGTCTTGGGAGTCCTGTTCTCAGGAGTCCCTTCTCCTGCTGTACCTGAGGGCAGAGCCCCAGGATGATGCGTGACCTCCAGTATTACGTGCTCCTACTTGGAAGCTGAGTTTTAATGTGGACTTTCTCTTGCAGTCAAGTCTCCGCATCTCCCCACCTCTGCCCTTCCTGCCCCTCAGTGGGGTGTCAAGAGACCCCTTGAAGATGGGAGTGGGGTCCCGGCTGGATCAAGATCAAGCTGCCCTGGCTGCAGTCACTTCCTCCCCAGCCAGTGCATCAAAAAGATGGCCTGGAGCATCTGCGTGGCCTTCCTGGGATCTCCTGGACTCTCCAGAAGACCCCTTCAGTATTGAAAGAGAAGCCAGGCTTCATAGGCAAGCAGCAGGTAAGTCAAATGCGGGGTGGGGGTCTCGGCAGACTTCAGTATATGGTCATGCCCTCCCAGAAGCACAGCAGCATCTAGGTGACCTCTGTGCAGATAATGTGGCTGGACATGAGTTTGCAGCCGATCAGACCTTTCTCCATGCACAAGCCTGACTCTGGGTCTACCTGCTGGCAGAAAACTGGGCAGGATGTGTGGGCAGCTGCCTGTTGCTGCTGCAGCTCTGCTGAACCCATAGTTGTGGAATATGGGGATATGCTTGGAGACCTGTGGGGCAGTAGGAAGTTGAATGGTCCTGTACTGAGCATTGCTTGTGCTCGTCCCAGCTGTGAATGAAGCAACCTGCACCTGGAGTGGGCAGCTGCCTCCCCGAAACTACAAGAACCCTGTCTACTCCTGCAAAGTGTTCCTGGGAGGAGTCCCGTGGGACATTACAGAAGGTGAGCAGCCCCTGGTCCTGCACTGAGGCCTTGGATTTTGACATCAGGAGGGTGTAGGATGGGGCTTTTTGGGAGAATGCTGACTTCTCTCCTTCTGTGTGTAGCTGGACTGATCAACACCTTCCGTGTTTTTGGCTCACTGAGTGTGGAGTGGCCTGGTAAGGATGGCAAACACCCACGCTGCCCTCCCAAAGGTAATATGCCTAAAGGTAATAGCGACATGGTAGGGTTACTTTTTTCCCATGCTATGTTACAGCACAGATGCTGGGATGGTACGGCTGCATGCTGGTGACTGGATGGTACAGAGCACCCTAGGGTAAATGTCCTGCTCTCACTTGGGTCAGCACCAGGGTTGCAGAGCACTTGTCACCTCAAACCTGGCATCACCACCCGTCCCTAGCAGGGCTGGGAAGGAGCATGGGGTGGGGGGGAACCTCTGTCTGGTGCTTCTGGAGCCCCATGTGTGGCTGTCTTGCTCGGGGCGATAGCCGCTAGTCCCTGCTGCTAGTGTGAGCACCCAGAGCACACACACCCTTGGCATAAAGTGCACACAGTGAATCCAAATGTGTGTCTGCAGCAGCCTGGCAGGCTGTGGGGACTGGTGAGCCGAGCAGCCCCTGGGGCATAATCCTGTTTGAAGTAGCTGAGTTGATGTGTTGTGTAAGCAGTAATGAGTTACGTGGTAAGAAGTGACTAGTTTGTAGGCTCGTTGGTGCCTAATGGTCTCCTTCAGTCACCAGAGCAATGCAAGGTACAGAGTGCTGGCACTGATGGAAGTGACTTTAAAGCCCTGAACTTTTTTTTTTGGCTGTGACATCCTAAATGTAAAGCAAAGTCTGTTTTCCTGCAGACCACACTCTGACCAGGCTGGTGATGCCTACTTGTCATGTCTAGATGTGGCTTTGTGTGTAGGGGACAGTGGCCCACGTGGCACTGGATGCGGGTAGACCTGTCCCTGATGGCTGGGCAACCTTGTGCCATGCTGAGTTTGGGCTCTTTCCCAGCTCGGCCAGGCTCTGTGCATCAGGGGTGGATCTCATATGTAGTCTGCTGGGGCAGGTGCTGCCAATCTCTGCCCTCCCCTAGAAAGCGTTGGGGACAGCAAGGGAGATACAGTACAGATACTTTGGGTGGCATCTGAGAGTGATTTTTTTGAGGGTGTCTGCAAACTGAGATGATCTGTTTCTCCTATGCTGTAGTTCTAACAACTGTTTCTTTTCCTTTCACCTCTAAAGGATATGTTTACCTGGTGTTTGAGTCAGAGAAATCTGTGCGTGCTCTGCTCCAGGCGTGCTCCCAGGACCTGTTGAGCCCTGATGGGCTCAGTGAATACTACTTCAAGATGTCTAGCCGCAGGATGCGCTGCAAAGAGGTGAGCAGACACATGAGAGTAGCCCTACAGATGACAGCAGGGGATGATGATGAGATCCTTGGAGGCAAGGGGGTGGCATAGTGTTACTCTGCTCCAGGAAAGCAGGGCTGAAGCAGAGCAGCGAAGTCAAACTGGCTCTTGGCCATCTTTAATTGACATGTTCCTGCAGTAGGGCTGGACACAAGCAAGGAGGGAAGTGTCAGACTTGTGTTTGTGTCCTTTGCAACAGCTTCTGTCAGGAATTGTGACCTGGAGCTCCTGGATGTGTGGGACACCCTGACTTCATGAAGCTGAGCAGCTTTGGTTACCTGGAACGAAGCGCAGGAACAGGGATTTTACTGCTTTGTTTCAGCATCATACCTTTGCTTGCAGAGACAGACTTTGATCCATTTGATGCTTTATTAGATCTCGTCTGCTTGCAGAACGAATGGCTTTCATGCTCACCAAGGCAAATACTTTGCATCCACAGCTGTAACTGCAGCTGCTCCCCAGCACAGCCGTGGCTGGCTGACCTGTGCTCTGGAGGTGGAGGTGCTGAGGCTGTCAGAGGCTCAGGTTGGCCTTCTGGTAAAGGAGGACTTTAGCTATAAATCAAGTACAACTGCGTGAGTTCGGATTTAAAGAATTGAGATTCAGCTCTTATCTAGACAGATACAAACTAATTGCGCTCCAGACAGCTCTCCTGGTGTCTGGCTTTTGGCAGCACTTTTCTTGCATGGTGATTTAGCTCTGGCAGAAGTTTCTCCTCTTTGGAGCCCTATATCAGCTGTCTAGCAGATGGAAGCTCCTGTCGAAATTGGTGGTGGGTGGGTTGTTTCATTAATCTCCAACAACAGGCTTCTGTGCAGGAAGGCATCTGACTGGGCTGTAACATAGGTGCAGGCAGTAGGTAAAATCCACTTGTGCATGGATTGTTTCCTGGCTGCCAGCCCTGAGGGACCAGTGTTTTGGATTCCAGTTTGGCTGGAAGCAGAGCAGTGTGGCAGTTGCTTTTTTCCATTGAACAGGCCTGTGGGGCTCTCCTGAGATGGCTGGAGCTCCAGAGCTGTAGAGCCCTGGATGCAGACCCTGAGTAGCAATAACGAAGCGACATTTGCAGGTTTTGGGGGTAAAGGCTGAGGATCTGGGATGGCTTCTGTCAGCCAAGACCACTGTGGAGCAGCACAGCCTGCGGCTTTGCAGGCCCTTGGCTGACCTGACCTGCTTGTGTGTGGTTTCAGGTGCAGGTGATCCCATGGGTGCTGGCAGACAGCAACTTTGTACGCAGTCCATCACAGCGGCTTGATCCCAGTAAGACAGTGTTCGTGGGGGCTCTGCACGGGATGCTGAATGCAGAGGCCCTGGCAGCCATCATGTATGACCTGTTTGGAGGGGTGGTCTATGCTGGCATTGACACGGACAAGCACAAGTATCCCATTGGTAAGTGTCACCTACAGCATGCTCTGAGGAGGCTGCAGCAGTGCCCCTGGCTTGGTCCCTCGGTGGGGAAGACCGCCCAGGGCACCTTGGGGAGGGCTGGCAGAGCCAACGTGCCTGGGATCTGGAAGGTCCTAGATCATTCCAGAGCAGCTCAAGGTTTTTAACACTCTTTAGGCATTGCTGAAGGGTTTTCTGCCCCTGTTCAGTGCTGTTACTGGTCATTAGATGCTGCTTTAGCTGCTCTTACATCCCCAGAGCTGAGATGGCTGTGGGTCTTTCCCCAGCTCCTGCTGCCGGTCAGGGCAAACTCTGACCCACTGGTTGCTGGCCCTTCTGACTGGAGAGGTGCTAGCTGTTGGGCAGCAGGAACAGGGCAGGGCTGTGGGCAGCTCAGCTGAACCAGCACTTGGGGGCAGCATCCTGTCCCCACTCTCCTGTTTTGGTTCCCCTTCAGAGTGCTGTTGCTTTGGGCTTCTAAGGCAGCTGGTACCGCAAGTGAAGAGGCTTCCCAGAGTCTCCTGACTGGGTCTACTGGAGGATGGCATGTCCACCTATGCTCAGGGCATCAACCTGCTGAGGGTCAGAGATGCTGGGGATGAGTGTGACTCTTGGACAGCACTCCCTTCCTCTGATGGGGCTGAAGCCACAAACTGCTGCAGGCAGGAAGGAGGCTCAGCTGCCTCCTCTGGTCATGAGGAGGGCCACTGCCCCAAACCGTGGCCTCTGGGTCAGGTAGACCCACTATGCTCTTGCAGGTGGAAAGTATGAAGCCTCTGAGATACCACCTCCCAGATGAGGCTGTGTGTTTGAGAGGCCTCCCAAATGGGAGTTGAGCACCTGCCACTCATGTCACAGGAGCTGAAATGTGTCACAAGTGTCCCCTGTACCTCCCTGGTTGCCTCATGAGGCAGAAGACAGCACTGAGGTTACTAGTCTGTGTGGAAGAACCCTACAGCTGAGCATGAAGTCCAGCTTTCCAGGCTCAGGCTGTGGCAAGTTACATACTTAAGGGACCGTGAATTTCCTGCATGTTGCCAGGCAAGAACAACATCAGAGTTTGGTAGTGCAGAGCTGTCTGCTGCTTGTCACTGTCCTTGGATTGCTTTCATGCTTTTCTGGTCAAGGCTTGGTGCCCAAGGCCTGCATTTAGGACATGCTCATGTTGCTGAAGTGGCTTTGGGGAGGACAGTCCCAAAGGGTTGGGGCTGGAAGTATGAGACTTTAAGCAAATTCTTAATATGACCACAGATTAAGTCTTGCATACCAAACTGGCCTGTGCTGGCACTGTCCTAGAGCATGACATTAAAACCTCTTGTGATGTCATGCAAAGGCCAGGTTGCTCTGGCTCCCAACAGCAGACTTGGCACTTCCACCCTTGAAGTTGTCCTGGAAGAGTTACAGCAGCATGAACTCAATTTTAATAACTAAACTGTACCCTGATTTTGTTTAGTGTTGATTGAAGCATCTCCTGTGCTTGTTTGACTGCTGCCCCTGTCTTGACAGAAGGCTCCTCAAGGGAAGACCACGGTGTATGACCTGCCTTGTGCTGAATCATCCTGAATAGGGGGGTGATCCTGCTGGAGGCATGTAGTGTGGGAAAATCACTGTCTGATCATAATTGTGAGGAGCTGCCTTTGAGACCAGCCAGTCTGGGTCAGCAAAGACCCATTGCCCAGACAGCTTTTGGGATGTCCCACTAGGAGGCAGAATTGACCCTTTTGGAAGAGAAGGATCCCCCTGAGTGCTACCACAATCCCTGTAGGCAGTGTAGCCCCAAACCAGATCTGGGCCCTCCAGCCTGTGTCCTGTGTGATGCTACAGGCAGGGAGTTAAATGGGTTCTGGTTAACGCTTTGCGCTGTGGCTGTTGGTGGTGAACTGCACTTCAGTGATCTGCCGGCATGCAGGACGATCTTGTAACAGCTAAAGCTCCCCTTACATCAAGAAGAGAAACTCGTAGGTAAGCACAGATATGTTTTCCTGGAGCTTAACAAAACTTGGCTGGAAACGAGTGGTGCAGGAACGCTGCTGACTGGCCGTGAAGCTGCAAAATGCAAGGCTCCAGGATGAGTGGGAGGCTCAGAAAGAAAAGCTGCTGAGCTGTCTCAGCACCAGCTATTTCAGGTGCAGGTGCGGAGCCCGCTGCTGGATGCCCTCGGCAGTGCTCTGGCAGCCTCCCTCCATCTGCCCGGCCACTGCCGGTCCTCCTGGGAGCGCTGCCGCCTGTAAGCTCGCATCTTAACCAGCCTGGAGGTGTCTGTGGAAAAGCCTTTCTGCTCTCAGCTGCCTGCTGTGCTTTTGTTACTGCCTGGGGAAGAGGAGGCAGGCAGAGCCACAGGGCCTTGGATACGATCTCCCTGCAAAAGCTGCTTCCCTGCCAGGGGCTGAGCTGCGCCAGGGGCTCGCTCTCAGCCTCCCCTGGTTCCTGCTGTAGGTGCTGGCTCAGTTTAACGCTTGTGGTGTGGCTTCTTCCAGGGTCTGGCCGTGTCACCTTTAACAACCAGCGTAGCTATTTGAAGGCGGTCACCGCTGCGTTTGTGGAAATCAAAACTACCAAGTTTACTAAAAAGGTGAGTGGAGCTGATAGGACAGCCCGAGGAGTGGAATGTGTGTATAATGGGCTAGTACTGCTGGGAGCACCACGACCTGCATAGCCTGCCCTGTATCCCTGTGAAAGGAGAGGGAGGTGGTGAACTGCTGCTCCGCCAGCTGAGAGGGGTGCTGCTCATGGATTTGGGGTACCCAGGGTGGTGGGTGGGTCCTGGTGGGGCTGCCGTGGGACCTGGCGGTTGCCCCTAGCACCACTCTGTGCCCACTGCCTGGTTATCCTACAGGTTCAGATTGACCCATACCTGGAGGACTCCATGTGCCAAGTCTGCAGCACCCAGCCTGGCCCTTTCTTCTGCAGAGACCAGGTAAGGCTGTCTCCTGCCAGCTGTGCTCAGCTCCTGGGTGCTGTACTCAGGAATTCCTCAAGGAGGAGCAGGCTCTGCAGTGTTCACTTTGGTGTCTGGAGTTGTCTGTTGTCCCTTGCCAAGTGGAGAGGATGAAGTGTTCCTGCAAGAGCCGCGGGTGGGCCCTTGTTTTGGAGGAGGTGCAGCCCTCCTGGGGGAGAGATCCAGTGCTGGCCAGGATGCAAAGGCAGCTTCCCACTCTGCCTCGAGCTGGAAATGCTGTGGCTCCCCTGGTGCTGTGCCAGAGTGCCAAGGCCTGCCGTGGGCTGACCCCGAGGGCAGGCTGCTGCTGCTGTGACAAACTGGAAGCTGGAGTGCTGTCACCCTGCAGTTGCTCCTGGGGCTGCCCAAAATGGAGGGGACTCTGGCTGACCTCCACTCACTGTGGGCAAAGGAGCTCGGCCAGGGTCTGGCAGCTTCCTGTAGAGTTTATGGGAGGTGAGCAGCAGCATGCTCTGCTCCACTGGGAGAGATGGCAGCGGGAGTGCGGTGAGTGCTGGCAGAGCCTGGCTGCTGCCCCTGTCCCTGCCCAGGTGTTGGGCAGAGGTGCTGCAGCCCCTGCCTGCAGCTGCCCCCAGGAGGCTGCTTCTAGCCCAGTGCCCAGATACTGATTTATTTTTTTCAAACCTTTTGAAAAGGGTCTGTGCTGGAAGCTTCAGCACAACACATCCTCCGGCAGCATTGCTGGAATTCCCTCCCTCTGCTTCAAAGATCCGCTGTGCTGGCGTGGGCTGCAAAACTGGGGAGGGAGGGAGTGGATGCTGCTTGGCCAGCAGGCCGGTGTCCGTTTGCCTTGCCTGGAAACCCCTGCCCCACAGTGTTGCCCCTCTGCTCTCCCCGCAGATCTGCTTCAAGTACTTCTGTCGCTCCTGCTGGCACTGGCAGCACTCCATGGAGGTCCTGCGTCACCACCGCCCGCTGATGCGCAACCAGAAGAACAGAGACTCCAGCTAAAGCGGCCACCGAGGCTCGGGGGCTGCTGCAGGCGCAGGAGAAAGTCCTTTTGTCAACCTGCCAAGTGGAGAGCGCACGAGCGTGCCTGCTGGTGCCAGACCCAGGCTGGGAACGCGCTTCCTGAGGACTAATGGGGAAAAAAAAAATCTTACATTCACGTTTGCACTTGCTGGTCTTTTTGTTTCTGCACTAATGCACAGTGAATTTTGTCGGGTTTTGTTTGGGGGTTTTTTGAGGGGGGGGAGCACCCCTCAAGCGATTCTGCAGTTCCCAGACTTTGGTTCCTAGTTTGCTGATGAGAAGCAAAAAAAAAAAAGGGCCACGTGTTGAGAAGGTGTTTATGCAGATGCCTTCACCTAGGTTTTTTATTTATTAAAGGCGCTTTTTTACATTCCTTGCAATACTGATGGTAATAATGCAGGTCTCATTGGCTCCATTTTTTTGCAGTTGCCATACAGTGCCTTTCCATTCATTTAACCCCCATCTGAACGGCATAAACTGAATGTTCAGCTGGCGTTTTTTACTGTAACAACAAGGAGACTTTGCTCTTCATTTAAACCAAATCATATTTCATATTTTACGCTCAAGGGTTTTTACCAGTTCCTTTTTACACTCTTAAACAGTTTTTAAGTCGTTTGAAACGAGAGATTTTTTTCTTTCCTGGCAGCTTTTAACATTATTGCAGTTTGTGTCTGGGGGCTGCTGGCGGAAAGTTGTAAATCGAGGGGTTTGCAACAGAACAGGACAGGCTTTTTGTTTTTTTGGGATTTGAAACTGGACCGGATAAATGATCTCTGAGCTGCTGTATATAGTTTTAAATAGTTTGTTGCACTTTTTTAAGTTGCACTTAAGGGGGGTTGATAGCGGTTTTTAATCACACAAAGTCACAGGACTTACCTTTTCTTTTGTAACTAGCTAAAAAAGGGCTGCGTTTCGGTGGACAGATGAAGGTTCATAGGAGCCCTTTCTCTTAGAGGGGACAAGTACTTTTCTTTTCCTTTACGAAATGTACGGAGTAATGGTGCAGTCGACTGAAATGCTGCTGCTGGGATTTGAGAACTTTAATTTCTTTTTTTTACTTTCCCCTCTATTGGAAGCTGTGTGCCAAAGAACCAGTGTCATAATTTCTCCCTCTTTTTTTTTTTTGTTTCCTGCTGAGCTGATGTTGCATTGTTGCATATCCCAGCTGCTCTTTGTGGGGTTTCGTGAAGCTGTGTGTGAAGTCTCTACCTCATTGTAGTATATGCAGGCAAGACTGCACTCTCCTACAGATGCGTGGAGTAAGCTGTGGTGTAGTTTTTGGCACATAATAAACACGTTGCAGCAAAAAAAAAAATTCTCTTGTGCTCCTTGTGTGAGTTCAACCTGGAGAAGAGAAAGCTCCGGGGAGACCTTAGAGCCCCTTCCAGTATCTGAAAGAGACCTACAAGAAAGCTGGAGAGGGACTTTTTTCAAGGGCATGTAGTGGTAGGACGAGGGGTGATGGCTTCAAACTGGAAGAGGGGGGATTTAGGTTAGATCTCAGGAAGAGATTCCTTACTGTGAGAGTGGTGAGACACTGGCCCAGGTTGCCCAGGGAAGCTGTGGCTGCCCCGTCCCTGGAGGTGTTCAAGGCCAGGCTGGATGGGGTTTTGAGCAACCTGGTCTAGTGGGAGGTGTCCCTGCCCATGGCAGGGGGCTTGGAACTAGATGATCTTTAAGGTCCCCTCCAACCTAAACCATTCTATGATCTCTACAGCCTGGAGGTCTGTGGAATCTCTATCTCTTGGTGAGATAAGAGCTGAGAGAAGCTGAGCCTTAGCCTTGTGCGGTGGGGAACATAGGGATGCTGGAGGGGAGCTCTCTGCTGGGAGATGCGTTTTTAGGTACTGGTTCCCAAAGGCCCCTTTGGTGGGTGCCTTTGGGACCCCTGGGCAGAAGCAGCCAGGCTCCAGCTGGGAGTTAATGAGGTTAATTGGGATGTCCAACCCTCCTGGGTGGAGGGATGACACCCTGCTGGGGTGGCTGGCAGGGGAGATGGGCTCTGGGGCTCCTGTCTGAGGGATGTAGGGTGCTGTGGGGCTGTCTGCAGGGGACACCCTTGGGTGCCCTGTGCCCCTGGAGGGGCACCTTGAGCTCCTTCCTCATGCCCCTCCCTTCCCATCTCCTGCAGTGGGGAGCTCTGCAGGCACTGTGGGGTGGCCACCCCTTGTGCCTTTGGGGTGGGTGCTGCTCCCATGGTGATGAAGGCAAAGCAGATCCAGATGTTGTGACGGAAGAAAAGACTTTGGGTGATCAAAGAAGACAAGTGTGTTGTGTCAGCCTGTAGATAGCGAAAGGACACAAGGAACACAAGTTGGAAAACTGGGGCGTTCCATTAAAACTGCAAGGTTGATGGTGGTTCCAAAGCGTTGAAAATATAAGGTTTATGTTCTGTAGGTGAACTTTGTGCTTTATAATGTGAACGCTTTGAGCCTGTTGAGGCTTTGAGCAACCTGGTCTAGTGGGAGGTGTCCCTGCCCCATGGCAGGTGTGTTGGAACTGGATGATCTTTAAGGTCCCTTCCAACCCAAATCGTTCTATGAAAACCACACCTCCAAATCTTGAGCCATATGCCTCCCAGATGAGACACCCCCGCAGCTCCCTGAGCAGGTGCAGTGACATAGGTATGTACGATGCCTGGAATTGGAGGCGAGAACACACGCCACTGTAGAAGCTGGGGGCTGCTGCCCTTGCAGGGCTTCCACCAAGCACCTGGGTCTGTGCAGGCATGACAGGAGCAAACACACCTGGACACGGGCTGCAGGTTGGCTCTTTGCACCCCGGGTGAAGAGCCCAGATCTGCACCCCTCTCCTGGGGGATGTGAGCTTGTGGGGGCTCTGCCCTCCCCCCTGTCCGCCACAGCCTGATCTGTGACCAGCTGGTGCTACCTCCTCCCCCCAAAACTGTCCCCACCGAGCGGTGACAGGTCTGTGTCACCATTGCTCTGCCCCACTGAGGGGCGAGGGGACCATGCTCCCATTGCTCTGCCTTACTGAGGGATGATGGGGCCGTGTCCCCACTGCTCTGCCTCACGGAGGGGTGACAGGGCTGCGTCCCCACTGCTCATCCCCACCGAGGCCGCCTGTCAGCTCCGTGCCACCTGCTTTCCCCCGAAACCGCCTCCTTGACTGCGCTGGGGCTGCTCCAGCCGGGGGGAACGGAGCGGTTTTGGACCACCGGGACTTTGTAGCCCGTGGCCAGCACCGGGCGCGACCCGCGGCTCCCAGCCGGGTCCGGCGGCCGCTGGCACCCGGGGGAGC
>VYXH01008449.1:32406-45794 GCA_013397275.1 Burhinus bistriatus | reverse complement strand
GGTGGTAGGACATTGCCAGGGCTAGTGGTGGGACAACACTGAGCGAGCTTGGTGGTGGGACATCATTAGGGCTGGTGGTCAGACAACATCGAGCTTGGTGGTGGGACAATGCCAGGGCTGCCGGCAGGGGCTCTTCTCCTTAGCCTTGTGCAATTGTGGGAGCGTGAGGGTGGAGAAGGGAGATGTGGGCTGTGGGAGCATGGGGAAGCCCTGGATGGTCCTGTGTGTCCCCCGCAGGTATGTCACCCACCTGATGAAGCGTATTCAGAGGGGACCTGTCCGAGGCATCTCCATCAAACTGCAGGAAGAGGAGAGGGAGAGGAGGGACAACTACGTCCCCGAGGTGAGGCTCTGGCTGTGCCTGAGTGCCCACTTTGGCATCTGTCTGTCCTGCCTCAAGGTGTCTTCCCTATTAGTGGCCCCATGTTTCTTTGAAGCAAAACCTCAGCCAGGAGGAGCTGAGGAGGGTTGGGGTGGAAGAGGGCTGAGGTGGATTTTGGCCTCACATCGGGGCTCTCCCTCCAAAACCACTGCCTGGGGTGGGAGGAGCGGCTGACTTCTTGCATTTCAACTCTGCTGCCGGTCAGCAGATGATATCCCTCCTCGATTTTCCTAACTTAAAATGAGGAAAAAAATAATATTTTAGGGTGGCTTTTAAAACCTACTGTACAGCAGATGTCGCTGAAGAGAGGGAACTGGTGGAACCACCTCTCCTCTTGAACCTGCGTTCACAGGGGGTTGAGGTCTCACCCCTGACCTCCCTGGAGCTGGTGGTGCAGGGAGCGGAGCTCCAAAAGCATTTCCCGTGTTGGGTGCATTCGATCCCGTCCCTCCCAAACCCTGTAGCCATCAGACACAGTGCGTCTCGCCCCTCTTCCACGTCTGCCTGCTCGGCTTCTGGTAGAGCTGCTGGTTTCTGTGCTGCACAAAACCGCTCGGTTCTGTCACTTGCGCTCTCCCAAATGGTCGGTGCTGGGGTTTGGTTACGTGGAAGGTGATTTTAGTGGTGATCTGGGAGGAACAGGTAGGATGTGATGGGAGCCACAGCAGTGCAGTAAGGCAGGCTGGTGCTGTCCCCCCCCCACCTGGAGATCCGCTTCAGCAGTGCCCTCCCTGCTTTGCCGCCTTGGTTTCGTAGCCCAGGGTGAGGTGACACGGCTCCCCACGAGAGACCAGGGCTCAGTTTCACTCCCTCGCTCCCCACAGCTAGAAATGACATGTGAAAGCCCAGCAGCTCAGTGCAGATCCTCTCACAGATGCCTCAGCGCCCCAGATTTTAGGTGTCAGCACAGTGCTGACCTGCACAGCAGTGTCGGGGTGTCGGGGGCTTGGAGGAACCGGCTGGGGTGAATGTCCATGTGTTTTACATACTGACCTTCCAGCTGAGTTTCAAAGGCAGGATAAGGTGGTGCTGGTGGGAGACGTCACCCCTGCAGGGACCCCAAGCAAGGAAGGAGCATCTGTGCTGTAGCTGTCGGTGCAGTGTTAGCTGAACGGGCATCGTTCATGGTTTCTTCCAAAAATACTGGTGTGACAAACCCTCTTGGGGAAGGAAGCATGTGGAGATGGAGGTTTGGGGTCTGGAGAGGGTTGGAGGAGGTTGCTTTGGGTTTAAAGAGCAGGAGACCTCACGTCCTGGAGTGGGGCAGTCCAGGTGGTCACTCAGCATTGCTGTCTGGCACCATGGTGATGTGGCTCATGTGACAGGTTAAGTGTGAGTGTTGGTGGTGACCACTGGGACCAGTGCAGTTGTGGACCTGACCCTGGTTCCTCTCGGCAGCCTTGGTGTGGAGCTGGTTAGGCCTTGGGTTTCCAAAGACTTGCTGTAAAACAGGCTCTTCTCTCTGCTGGCCGGTGGCCTGTCATGGTGTTTTGGCAGGAGAGCTGGACTCCATCGAGGCCTCCTGGCTCATTCTGTTGCCGGAGCTGTTCCCCACGATGGGCAGAGAGATCTCGTTCATGTGGAAACAAGATCTGGGCAGCACCGAATGGGGGGTGCTGGGGGAAGGATCTGGTCCCTTCCAGCAGCCCCTTTGCAGAGGGATGGGACTGGAGTGGGTGTGTGGGGACACCCCGGTGGCAGCAGGGCCGTGGCTTCAGGGCTTCATCAAACTGGGTCCGTCTCTCCTCTGTCCCCAGGTCTCTGCCCTCGACCAGGAGATCATTGAAGTGGACCCAGACACCAAGGAAATGCTGAAGCTCCTGGTGAGTGGCCCCAGCTGTCCCTCTGCCCGGGGTAATGCTGCCAGGCTGGTGGCATGGCCCCAGCAGTGCTCCTGCTGCCCTGAGGGGCTTGATGGTGGCGGCTGAAGGCTTCAATGCTCTGGTCACATGGCGGTGCTGACCCAAGGGCCCCCTCCTCAGCTGTCACTGGGTGGAGGTGAACGTGGGTTTGCCCCCAGAAAGACCAGATTCCCCCCACTGATGAGCTGATCTCCACAGCGAGGTGGTCGTTTCCTCTTCTTTCTGGAGACATGAATCCATCCTCTGTGCTACCACATGCTTCATGCTTCCTGCTCCTCCCAGGAAGAATCGGCCTCCGTCCTCGGCAGGGTCAGGTGCGGATGGTGGGCAGGGCAGCATAACCAATCCCAATCCCATGCTGTTTTCCAGGACTTTGGCAGCCTGTCCAACCTGCAGGTGACGCAGCCCACGGTGGGGATGAACTTCAAAACACCCCGAGGAGCGCTCTGAGTTGGTAGCTGTATGTCACTTTTCCAATAAACGTGGGGAAACCACCTCAGCCTGCCTGGTTTTGGAAGCCTGCGTCCCCTGGGATGAGGAGGGAGGGCTGGTTCCTCAGGGTGCTGCGTCCCAAATACAGGTGTCCAGGGGTTCAGAGGGTGAGGAGGACTCAACACCTTCACGTTTGCTGGCATCTATTTGGGTTCTTCCCGGGCTGTTCAGGGTGTGAGGTGCAAAGCTGTTACTTTACAGGCTCTCTGTGATACACAGGCAGGAGAGGACAATGGTGGTGGCTCCTCAGAGCTTGCCAGACCTCCTCACCCTTGATACCTCCCGGGTTTGCCTGTTTCTCCTCTGAGTGGACAGCTGTGCCAGAATAAAAGTTGCTTTTTATAACTGTTGGTCACTTTTAAGTGCTTAAATGAAAGGAAAAAGCCTTGTCACCCATTTTCTTTGTATGAGGGGAGTGAACCGGGCTGAGCAGAGCGCTGTTGTCTGGGGGTGGAAGCTCCCCTGTGGAGATGAGTCCTGGTGAGTTTCTCCTGTCCTTACCCCAGTGAGACACTCCATCCAACAATTTCCCCAGGGTGCAACGGGCACGGAAGAGTTTTGGGCTTCGCCCCCTGAAACTCCTGTCCTGCTATGCAGAGGCTCTGCTTGGAGGCAGAGGAGACCTACAGATCTCCCTCTGCCTTGGCTGTTGGCATCACCCAGCGCCATGACCTGCAGGCAGGGCTCCTGGGTGCCCAGCCAGGCAAGGGTCCCAGGGTTTTCCCTCCCTGCCTTGCGTGACCGGCTCTAGCATGACATGGGTTTTCCTTAGGGGAAGTCTCTGTGCTCAACATCTCCGCAAACCCATGGAGCTCCTCGCGTGCCCAGGAGATGCTGGGCCAGCCCCCCGACTGTCCTGTCCTGTCAGCCCTGCCATGGTGCTGGCTCCCACTGGTGAGTGTGGCTGTGCCATGGGGTGACCTCCCTGCGAGGAGGCTTCCGTGTGTCCCACCAAGGAAAAAGTCTGTTCGCAGCCATGTCTTAAAACCCCCGGTACAAATAAAAAGAGAAAGGATTTGTGTTTTGGGGAGAAATTATATTTATAAAGTTTGCTGTGGAATTTCTTTTAAAAAGTTATTGAAAGAAGAAAATGTTTACAGTAAGTGCAGCCAGCTATTTAAATACACATTGGACATGCTGAGCTACAGTCAGGATAAGCCAAGCAGGGGTAATTTATAAATGCCCCATATGCTGCGGAGGTTTAACTCAGAATTTGCAGCTCGATACCACCAATCTCTTCGCTATTTAACTAAAACATGGGGAGCACGCAGGCTGGTGGCTAAAATAACCATCGACCTGCGGAAGACAGCAAGCAAGGAGGCAATCTGAGCATCCAACTAGGGGACTGGATTTCCAAACACAATGGATAGCCCGCTGGCAGTGAAGCTTTTGATGTGAACAGCCACTTTCTTACAATTTTCTCTTCGTTCTAGTCTTCACGTCAGAGTAAATGCTGATTTTGTTCTGAATCCAGTACACCGCGTAGCCCGAGGTGCCGGGAATGAAATCGTGGAGCTCTCCGACGTATTTCTTCATGTCGCGAGCAGAGGTGTAGCCTATGAAGGGAAAGCACGGGTCTCACTGGGGAAGCTACTCTCTTCTCCAATGCAACGAGGACAGTGGAAAAGGCAGAGCACAGAAGGGAAGCGAACAATCCCAGTCACACCCTCAGCCTTTCCACTCTGTAAGTGCCAGGAGGAAACAAGGAGCACACAAGGCATCCCTGCTTCATCCGCAATTGTTTTCCACTCCTTAAAAATCTAGCGGTGCCAAATGTTACCTGTCACCATGTTATTCAGTGGGTATTCCTGGAGGGCACGGTATGGAAATTCCCCCTGGGCAGAAGCTCTGGAGCCTGTTTCTTCTTTGCTGCTGTATTGGGGTGGGGAAAAAATCTGTGCGTTACTTCCTATGCATTGGGGATCTTACGAAATTTGAGGGGTGCATCCAAATCCTACTGCCAAGGGCAGGAAAATACCTTTCAGCCAGGTCTAGCACATCCTCCTCTGCTTCTTCCTCACAGCCTTTTCTCGATGCCTCCGGTTCGTCCGTCAGATTTTCATTGGGCTGCAAGTATCAACGCAGAGTTGAGTTAAAATTGCGCCCTGGGTACCCCGCAAAACACTAGACACTGAGTCCAAGAGAGTGATATTTTTAGGACTTGTGATTTCAAGCATAATTTAGAATACAATTTTAAATCTAATCCCATTTTCACTTCAAAAGTACTGAGAAGTTGCTTTGAGGAGAGAGGGGGCACTGTCTTGATGCTAGACGGGGAAGGAAAATGCTGCACGGACAGGCTGAGCTCAGACCTCGGCAATTGGCATCCCCAGAAGGACGTGCCGGGGAGACTAGACATCTGTCTCAGTGAGGGAGGAAATCCCACCTGCGCATCCCGCACTCAATCCGGTGCTGTGTTCCCCCCCCCAGGATGTCACCCTGGGAGGGACACACAGCACAGCAAGCACAAGAGTATCTGATCTCATATTTGGGCTGAGGGTCTGGGATGAAACCCAGGCTCCCTGAAGTTCATCCAACTGATTTTTTTTTTAAGCTACACCTCCTGTAGGATGTATTTCTCATCTTACCTGTTCTGCAAGGGAATCATCCGCCTGCTCCCAGGCAAAACTACCGATTTGCCTTCTGATTTCTGCCATGAACAAAAAAAATAAATGTCCGTGAGAGCATCAGATAACGAGACTGCCCGGCAGTCACTGCCTGAGCAAGCCCCTGCCCCTCACGGGTGCTAGTGAAGGCACTGGGCAGCCCTGGCAGGAGCTGACTGCGCAGCCCCACTCACTAATGCAATATAGAAGACGGAGCTTTAGTTCATCTGCACCTGGGGAGGAAGAATCGCTCCCAGCAGAAGGAAATTCCCTCCACTTAGAGCAGAAGTAACTGGAGGTTCTGGATTGCACCCCCAAAACCCTGATTTTTTTTGTTTGTTTTGGCTTTTTGGGGTTTTTTTTGGCTTCTTTTGTCCCCTAACCTTCTTGCAGGCAGGCGGGTGGCAGGACAAAGTGGCCCAGAACCACCAATGGCTTCGCTCCCGAGCCGGTGCTCGCCCACGCAGAGAGGTAACAGGAGTGAAAGACCGTAGCTCTGCCCTCCAAGTAATTGAGGCTCTCGTGTATTCTGGAAGAGAAAAAGACAGCTGGTTTCCATAGGTAAAACTGGAAAAAAAAAAACCCCACCGACAAAAAAGTTTAGAGGGATAATGTCATTAAAACTGACCTGCTCTGATATTTTTGCTAAAAGCATCTAATTTTCTGTAATTTTCTATGAGACTCTA
This sequence comes from Burhinus bistriatus, assembly GCA_013397275.1. NCBI lineage: Eukaryota > Metazoa > Chordata > Aves > Charadriiformes > Burhinidae > Burhinus > Burhinus bistriatus. Next base: position 39,766 of record VYXH01008449.1, on the reverse strand, counting down.
CTAGCAAAACCCCTTTACGGTCCCAGCTGCTGGCACCTCCTGAGAGCAGCCTGGAGGAACGACACTGGGGACCAGGTAAACACTTATTTTTAGAGACTAATGTCATCGCTCCGCACTCTGCTCTTGAAATGAGACCGGTTCTTCAGGGAGGGGGGGTAAATTGGACTTTTATTTATTTATTCCTAACCCCGCTGGTCCCTGCTGAGGCTCACAGCGTGGTCCCGACAGCAGCAGCACTACAGCTGAGCGAGGAAGTGTGGATGGAGGATGCTCAAGCATTCACCATCCTCCTTAGAGGGGAATTAAATAATGTTTGCCAGGTTTAAGGGTATGGGTAATTATTACATTTTTCCCAAGAAATAATCTGAATATATGCATTGAAAAAAATATATATTTTATCTATATAATTATATATAATTGCCCGTGGGGGAACGACCCAATACCATGGTGGAAGGAAGGTCATTACTCCAGATTTCTTGTGATTCCCCTCCTGCAGCTGGAGCGGGTGGCTGAAGGATGACAAAAATCTAAGCCAGTTTTAAGCAATCGTGCGTTAAAAGCCACTGCTTAGTCCAGCCTAGCAAAGCCTGCTGCAGAGCATTGCAAGAAAACATTATAGTTCCCTTTCACAAAAATATATTTACATGATACTGAGTATATATAAATATTCACTCGCTAGAGGAAGACCTTGAATAGCTTTTCTTTATATTTGTACAAATGTTCTTGAGCTCTCCGATTCTGTATATTAAGCAAGCAGAAGGATAACAGCAATTCAGCCCTTTTCCAGCCATTTTTACCCCCACGCTTGCTTTCAGCCTTATCTTGCACTGACTTTTTTGCACCTGGTTCCTTGGGGATGGTGTCGCCTCTATTTTAGTTTTCCAGTAGATCAATTCAAAGGTAGTGAGAAAACCGGCACAATGTTTAATTTACATCGGCGTTAAGCCAGCCTAACACATGGATGGGTTTTGCAGCCATTCTGTTTTGTAAGCTACGGTTTAGTGTAGGTTGAGTTTTCAGACCCCACTAAGCAGTAAAACCCCGGCAGACCTGTACCGGGCACTTTAAAAACACCACCCTGACTTTTCAAGGATGTCAGCATCCATTAAATAGTTTACATTAAATACATGAAAACCATTATCTATGCCTTCATTGATCTTTTGCTCCCTACAGGCATTGTGTGGAGAGGGCTCAACGTGAGTGTGAAGCAGGGCTGCGGGCATCTCCCAAGCAAGGAGGGTGCTGCCGGCATGGGGGTGACACAGGATGGGGGACACAGCTCACCTGCGGGTGTCCGGGTGGGCAGCGTCGCTGCTGAAGAGGTAGTCGGCGTCCCGCCAGTGGGCAAGCACCCCACCGCCGGCTGCTGCAGGGGGAAGAGGGGGTGAGAAGGAAGGTGGACACCACAACAGGTCCCCACCTCAGGGTGGCCCGGAATGAGGACAGCTGCCCGGGCTGGTTGTGGGGCCGCAGGGCTGGGCCCCGCCATGGCTGTATGTCTCTCTCCGCCCCATAGAGGGCTCTTCTGGCCTGTTCTTCAGTGTGGGGACACCGTGCCCTGCCCCGGCACTGGGGGGACCTGACAAACCCTGCTCTGCCCCGCTGAGGGGTGACAGGGCCATGTCCCCACTGTTCTGCCCCACCAAGAGGTGACAGGACCATGTCCGCAATGAGGGGTGATGGGCCCATGCCACCATTGCTCTGCCCCACTGAGGGGCGAGGGGACCATGCTCCCATTGCTCTGCCCTTTTGAGGGATGACGGGGCCGTATCCCCACTGAGGGGTGACAGTGCTCTGCCACCATTGCTCTGCCCCACCGAGGGGTGACAGGGCTATGTCCCCACTGAGGGGTGACAGGCCCATGCCACCATTGCTCTGCCCCACCGAGGGCTGATGGGGCCGCACCCCCGCTGCTCAGCCCCACCGAGGCCGTGTGTCAGCTCCGTGCCCCCGGGGCGCCGCCGGGACCCCTCACCCCACAGCTCCCGCGGGCCCGGGCTGACGCTCTGCGAGAACCAGGCGCGGCGGCCGCGGAACATGGCGCAGAGAAGCGGAAGCGGGAGGAGGAGCCCTGAGGGGCGGCGGGAGGACGCTGAGGGGCGGGGCGGTGCCCCGAAGGGCCGGGGCCGTTTCCAGGGCTGGCCGCCCTTCCCCCGCCCCCTCAAGTGGTTCAGGCACCGGCGAGTGAAGCCGTGCAGGTTTCCAAGCGGCCCCGATGATGGCTCCCGGCACCTCCCCGTGGCCGGCTGAGCGCCCCAAAATGGCTGCGGGTGACCCACACCCACGCTGAGCTGGGCCAGGAGCCGGGCTGTCCAGGGCGCGGGGATGCTCAACCTCCTCTGGAAACCTTCCAGGGCTCTGACCAACTCATGTCACCCCTGGAAAGGCTACGGGGGTGAGCTGAGGGCTTGGAGGAGAGGGCGGCTGTCGCTGTGCCCAGGAGAAGGCAGATGGCCTCGGTCCTCCCCACTCCTACCATCACCCTCCACCACCTTCTGAATCTCTTCCAGCTTCTGCAGAAAGGTGAGGCAGAAGCCTTCACACTATGGCCTCCTTCACTGCCTGGTCCAACTCCTTCCCCCTGTTCCATGGTGGGGGGCGAGCTCCCCTGGATATGCTCTGTATTCATTTTCTCTGTAGGTGGTGGCAAAAGAGGAGGTAGTGCGAAGACGACAGTGTCTCCTTACCCAGATTTCATGCCCTCCCATGCCATCTGCTGGATCAGAGGCCCAGAGCTGCCCACCAGACCTCATCCCCTTCAGACAGTGCATGCTTTGTGCTGCAGAGGACACAAACTGTCCTGCCAGGCAGCGTGTGATCACCAAGCCTAGTGAGCACAGGCCAAGTCCAGTCCAGCAGGACACGCAGGCAAGACACAGCCACACGAGGGCTCAACCTGGTCTCCTCCACACTTGGATTTTCTGCACATCCCAGGAGAAAGACTGACTAGCGCACGTACCTAAACAAAGCTGAATACGCCCCAAAAGGTCAAGTTAGGTGTCAGCAGTACTGAAAAGCGATACAGAAACCCCTCGTCTTTGATTCTTACGAATTTTTAATCAAGTTTTTACACAAGCTGAAGAATTATTTCTGCTTGCACTCGCCTTCCCACAAAGGGCCTGGTAATGCTGTCATATTAAAAAAGAGAAAGATAAGGAGAGGTCTTAGGCCACATTTAGCTGCTGTGCAGTGCAGGTAAGCCCAGCTTAGTCAAGGTGAAATGGGCCAACCTGTGTCAAGCAGCTGGGGCTGGCCTGGGGCTGTGCAGCCTTCCTCTTGCAGACACCACATGAATGCGTTGGTAAAAACATGCTGTGGATATCTGCCTTTACCCACCTCGCTGTGGTTTGCTTGCTGGAGCAGACGGCAAATGCATTCCCACAGAGCTGGAGCTGTGGCAGCAGAGCTGGGACTGCATGTGCCGGGACTCTTTTGCTTGGTTCCACTTTTCTCAAAGGATATCTGTATTCAGCTGTGTGTCTTGAATGTTTCCCCCCTCCTCTTGCACGCATTCCTTCAGCTTTTCTCCCTACTACACTGAAACTGGTGAAGCTTTAAAAATCCCAGAGATGTGACGTTGAAGGAATTTCTTATAAGTTGTTCTCCTAAAAACACTCATATTTGGTTGACTCAGGAAATAGTTTGCTTGCAGCAAAACTGCTTGTATTTCATAAAGCACAAATGAGGCTTGTTGCATGCTTCAAACTTGCCAAGATATCCCTCAACAACTCCATCTCCTGGGAACTTCTGCTGAAAAGCCAGCAGCTACATACCGGGTATCTTTGGACCTTCCTTAAGGATACCTGACAAAACACACAGGTTTTTTTCTACACATGGTCCTGAAATTCAGATGTTAATCAAAATTACTCAGCCTCTGGGATTGGCATGCATTGCTCTCCCTGGAGGGGGGATTTTTGAGTAGGCCATCAAAGTATTTCCCAAGACAGACCACAAAAAGCCCACAGATGCAATCAGGGCAAAGTCTTGCCTGGTGCAGGAAGATGTTGAAGCAAGTTTTCTTTGGAGATGTGGTCATCTCATGTTGCCTGTGCCACAGCGTCTTCAGCTTCTGCAGTCAATTCCACTTGTGTCCTGATTAGGGTGAAATTTTCCTGTTGGTGTGATGCACCCAGCCGTTACTCTCTGATGCTCTTGACAATAGTGAAGGTGAACCCAAGGTGGTGGTAGGCACTTTGTGATCCAGAGAAGGAAGCCAGGATGTGGTCCATGACTCAAGCCACCTCAGGCTGTCACAGCAGGCTGTGCTGCTTTGCTGGGGTCTCTGGAGGAGAAGCCCAAACCTCTTCCTCCTTCCCAGACCATCTTCTAACACAGAAGGACCACTGCTGGGGCTGGTGCAGTCCCTGGCTGGTCTCCAGAGCACGGCTGGCATTGCAGGCTGAGCTTGTGAGTCCTGCCATCCCACACTGGCTGACAAGCTGGGTGACAAGCGCTTTGCATGACCACCCAGCCATGACATCCCCACCTCTCCTGGTTTGAATGTTCCTCTGGTGAGCAACAAAGGGATCCTCATAACCACTCCCTTCTCCCCAGCAGCCTCCAACCCGTGTGTTGGAACTGCAACACTTTGGATTTTCCTAACCCTTAACAGAAAATGTGGTTGTAATGGAAAAAGCTACGAAATAAGCCAAGATCACCCAAAATCTCGAGTGGGTGTTCTGCGACACCAGTCACAGCAAATCTTAATATACCCAAGACGACATGTGCAATGGACCACAGCCACTGGGTTGCCAGGAATCCTTGTTCACATACACAAGATCTGTATTGATGAGATACTCCTCAATCCAACAGTCACCAAGCGATCACACTGACTTCTTCCTTAAATAAAAGCCGGCTGCCAGATTGTACTGAGTGGCACTATTTTTGGGTCATGCCATCAAACCCTCGAGGGACAGCAGAAGACCAGCTCCCAACAAGGCTTCTCCATAGGGGCATCCATTTGCAGAAGAGAAAACCAGAAATGAAAGTCGCTGACACACACGTCTGCTTCCCCGTGGCCCATCTTTACACCACATACCCCCAAGAAGCATCAGCTGGAGTTCTGCCCCTTGACACCACATTCTGCCCATCACTCCTGTTACTCTTGCCCAGCTTTAAGACACTTGCCCAGTGGCTCCAAGGTCACTTTGTCCCTTTTTTTTTTTTAACCTTGTGCCTTCCCTTCAAAGCCACACAGGAGCCTGTGGCCAGGCAGACCCTGCATAAAAAAAATTAAAGGTTTAACTAGTTTAATTTTTTTTTTAATGGAAAAGTGTTCCTGCACCTTCATAGCAGAATAAAAAAGTGTAACTGAGCACAGTGCCAGCACCCTTCAGATCTACCCACAACCTAGCGGCCATCAGAGCCCAGGAAATCAGCTCAGGTTGTCATACGACTCTGAAGAAACATTTTAAGGACCCCACTGAAGTCCTCCAATTTTGTTATGATAAAAACCCTGTACAATTCAGAGCACTGAACAGCTACAATTGTTTTTTAATCAGTAATGTGGACATAGCTATGTGCTCAATCCCCGCCCCCAGCTCACATACTGCTTTGGGTAAATGGTATTTTAACGATAAGCTATATTAAAGAAGGAATTCTGCAATAAGGCAATTTCTCTTCATCATATCCACAAGTGAGATGTGAAGAAAGGACAGAAGCTCAAGACAGTTTTGCCTTGCAAGACCTGCATGGAGGAAAGGAGATTGACATCAGTCACTCTGTTGACACCTTCAATTGTAATTATTTTAAGGAAAAAAAAAAAAAGTGTTTTCCACAAGGGAACTCCAACTGCAGAGTCGGAACTGCAGACTCTAGCGAAGCCACCAACGTCCCACCTCCAACCAAGCTTGGCAACCCTTGCCATCGGTGACCTTCACGCTGATGTCCCACCAAAGCCACTGCCGTGTGGACACAGCACACCCCAGACCCTGCCCCTGAGCCAGGCTTCCATCCCTGCTGCCCAGAAGTGGGTGGAAAAAAAACAGAAGAGCAGCTGTATGTAATTTTTCAGAGCTCCGTTACCTAGAAGTGTCTGTACTGTATCAAATCACGGGTCTCTCTACCTCAGCATCCCACCTCAAGCGGCAGTTAAGCAAATACTTAAGCACTTACGGTGGCCCTTTTAAACATCCTTCCAATCCGACTATCTCTGTCTCTGGGGGATCTCTGGAGCCTTTCCCCAGCCCTCAATTATCATACCTCAGCTTTTCTGCTGCAAATTAAGAGCATATCTTCTTCTGTTGTCCCCCACCAGAAAGATGGTCAACTGACCTCCACTTTCTCTTGTCCCTGGAAGCCTAACACCCCTCCTAGTCTTTCCTGCTCTACAGCAAGGAAGGGCTGAGGAGCTTTAGAAGGAGTAGCATTAGACAGCGAGAAGTGAAGGACTGGGATCCATCTACATCTTCCCAAGAAGAAATGCCCAAGGCAGTTTGTCCAATTTACAAAGTTCATTTGACTCACAATTCTGTCTCAGTCCAAAAGCCATTAATAATTGAACCATTTTCTGGTCCAATGTGGAGGGCATTTCAAGCGAGGGCTTGCCAAGGCTTGTCCTGGGCCCTGTTAATAATTATCCAGCCTCCACTGGGATACGTAACTAAGGCATTTTAACCAGCATTGGAACTATGTCAGCTAGGCCACACATCTTTAGTTTTCTTTTCCCTATCAAGGGTTAAACTAGTATTTACTTGATTCCTAAATCTAGATCAGTTGTGCCCAGATTGTTTGAAGAACCTGGAGCCCTCAGACTGTGAGAACCAGTGAATAAAACCAAGGCTGCTTCTGGTCTGGCAGCCAGGCACCGATTTGTGCCTTATAAATCCCACATTGCTGCGCCGTCACACTGCCTGCCACAGGGTTAACCAGCCTGCCCCCGTCACGGGGATTTCCAGGTATGGCAACTTCCTCCTCACCAGACAGAAGATCTGGAGAAGCGGGGTCTGGAGGAGCACTAGAGGACCTGTGACAACTCCAAGTGATGTCTGGCAGACACGCCAAAGGCACGTGGGGAAGCTTTGTTCCAACGGGCTCCTTTCTTTTAAGGAAAGGAGACTCTTGTAGGCAAGGTATGGCTGAGAACTGGCCAAAATAGTGGGTAGAAAGGGTGTGGGAACAGACCCACTCCCAAACAGCAGCAACACTATTTTTTTTTTGGGGGGGCGGGGGTGGTTGCTTTTGTTCCTCAACTCCACAAGCTACATACTTCCCCCCTACAGAAAACAGTCTGCGTTCCCCTTATCAGCACAGCACAGAGCATCAGCGAAACTCACCGTGGTTATCCCAGACTCAGCTTAGAAGTCTGCCTCTGCAAGAAAGAAGGGCAAAAAACGTTAGGTTTCAGGGCAAACGGCCCCCC
>VYXH01008449.1:17463-28834 GCA_013397275.1 Burhinus bistriatus | reverse complement strand
GGCGCCGCCTCTCCCGGTGCTGGCTGTGCCGGGAGCGGTCGGTACCGGAGAAGACACCGTCCTGGAGGTGCTAGTGGGGTGCCCTTCCTTGCCTTGTGCTCGGGTGCTGTTTGTGCCCCGGTAGCGGGACGTTCACTCTGAAGCCTAATGGTGTCCCTCAGCGCTAGCCACGCTGGTGCTGTTCCTGCACTGGCCATTGTTGCCTCTGGGCGGCCACAGCCCTGGTCCTAGCAGGCTTCAGTGGGCTCCTACCCTGTGCTGAGCCAGCGGGTCCTGCCCTCGCTGGCAGTGCTGGTGGCTCCTGCTTTTCCCTTTCCAGCTGTGGAGCAGCCATAAGCCCTGGGGGCTGCCCAGCACTGCTAGCAGTGTCGGGGGGGAGGTTGGGTGCCGTGCACTTGGGGCCAGGTTAGGGTTACCCCTCGCCTATCTGTCTCCCTTAGTGGGGACCCTGCTGGTTTCCACTCCAGATCCTCGAGGACTACCTGCTGGTGGAAGATGCGCCTCTGCTGGAGGAGATGGCTGAGGAGGATGAAGAGCTTGACCTGTACAATGAGATGACTTTTGGATTAGGTAAGATCTCAGGGGAGCCCCAGGGTCGGGGCCATCAGCTAGCACCCAACAGGGTGATGAGAATGGAGGTGGGGGTTGAGGAAGGTCTCCTACTGCCTGGTGAGGAGTTGGGTTGGGAGCAGGGACCCTGCCCAGGCTTTCACCCACCCTGATGTGCTCTCTTTTCCCTTCTCCAAGACCGAGACTCCACTGAGGAGGACACCGCAAAACCCCTGATGCCTCTGGAGATGAGCCCTGAGCTGGCTGAAGCAGTGGCAGAGGAGACCGAGGCTGTGGAGGAACTGGAGCCCGGAGCGGCTGAGCCAGAGGAGCTGGGAGAGCCCCAGGAGGAAGGTGGGATGGAGACGGAGGTTGAGCAGGTTGGCTCTGAGTTGGAGGAAGAGGAGGAGGAGGAGGAGCTGGGGACTGAGGAACAGGAGGAAGACCAGGAACCTTGCGAGGAGCCCAACAACCTGGGAGATCCAGCAGTGATGAGAGCCGTGCAGAGCAAACCAACGCTGGAGGTGACACATCAGTGGGGAGGGAGGGGACCCACACCTGTGGGTCCTGCCCCACAGAGGGCACTAGGGGGTGATTTCGTCCCTGCCTGAGGGAGGGAGACCTGCTGTACTGGGGCTGAGTATGTGCTCTTTGCCCACAGAGCCAGGACTCGGCAGTGCTGGACAGCAGGATTGGTGCTTGCTGGGCAGAGTTCGGCAAAGAGGACATGGTAAAAATGTCCCCCCACATCTGGTGGCCGGGCTGAGTGGCCTCCGTGGCATCCCCTGCCCCTCTTCTTCTGTCCTCCTTCTCCTTACTGACCATCTCCCCATCTTCCAGCTGGCAATGGATCCTGTGGTGTGGGGCTCCTGCCCCAGCAGCATCCCACCCCACCATGTGCTGGAGGTGGGTACCCCCATCCAGGCCCTCAGGGAGTGGCCGAGAGCTCCCCAGTACCCTGGGCCAAGGGTGATGCATGTGATTTGGGGTGCCTAGGGGACCTCCAAAGCCTTGTCACAGATGTGGAGGTGCATGGACATGTCTCTTAGATACTAAGGCTGTGGGTGGAGGTGCCCAGTCTAAGCAGAGCCTGGGTTTGAAGGCAAAGCTGTTGAGTTTGGGGGGACTGCAACCTCCTTGCTGGGTGTCCCCGTGGGTCCCCTGCTGTTGCATGCCACCAGGGTGAGAGCCTGGCTGGTGCATGGTTCAGCTGAGCAACAACCAAATGTTTTGGTGAGCTGCTTGATGCTGGGGGAGCTAAATTGATCCCAGCTGGGCCCCGTTCCCGTCTCCTGCTTTCTCCTCCCTGCAGGATAAAGCCATCCTCCAGGTCCTGGAGAGGCCACCACCATCCACCAATGTGGCCCTTGACTTCCTTGGCTCCCCTGTGCAGCGGGGCTACGGGGGCTCTCCCCGGCTCAAGCACCCCGACTTAAGACTTATGTCCCCCAAGTCCTTCCCCCAGCGCTTTCTCCGGCAGGTAATGGGTTTTGGAGGGCTCTTCTGTCCTCTCTTTCTCTGCTCTCCCCTCCCCAGAGGCACAGCCTCGAGGACGGTCTTGTCCCAGTGACACCTGCCCATCTCCTGCCCTGCAGCAGTCGCCTCTGATGCCTCCCTCCCCGTGCTCCCCTCGGCCCTTTGCTCTGGCTCGTAGACCCTCTCCGCTCTTCTCTTCCAACCAGGTAACACAGTGGGCTGTGAGCCCCTGCCGTGTCCCCTGTGAGGTGGCCCTGGAGCGGCAGGGCATAAGGATGGTGCCTCCCCAAAGCTCTGCCATCTGGGACAGGCTTTGCAGCGCTGTCTAATCCTGAGCACCCATCTCTGGCATCTTGCCAATGGGAAAAGTGGAGCCACTGATGTAGTCGTTGCTTCATAAATCTATTTGTGTTGATGTCCCTACTTGCACTGGGCATAGTGTTGTGCTTGGTGTCATGCTGTGGCACTGGTGATAGACCTAGGGCACACAATCCCTGGTGACACCTGGGTCCCCTTGCCTTGCTCAGCTGTAGTGGCAGGATCTCTTGGGGGTATTGCCTTGCCACGGTGCCCCATGCGGCTCCTCCATGCAGGGAGAGGGTGTCCTGTGCAAGGATGGGAGCCAGAATCCAGTATGGAGCTGGCAGACCCCTCTGGGACCCTCGGAGGGGAAGACTCTGACATCTGAACGCTTCTCTCTCCCTCTCCAGACCGCAGGGTATGCATCTCCGACCCCTTTCCGGCCCATGCCACCCAACATCAGCAGCCCAACACGGCCTCTCGCCATGCACTTCGGTCCCATGTCTCCCTCTTTGGACCCCGCTCTCTTCTTCAGTCCATCAGCCAGCGGCCAGCTGAACCTCAGGTAGCAGGATGATGAGCGGGGTGCCCGGGTGGGACCAGAGGAGCCCCGCAAAACAGCTGGGGCGTTTTCCCCCCTCTGGGGATGGCTGTAGTGCAGGTGTAAAGTCCTCAACCCCGGTCTGGTCTCCCTTGCAGCGCGCCCAGCCATATGACCCAGCTGCACCCCCAGCACCAGCGGATCCTGACCCAGCGGCAGCAGCAAGGCGGGCAGGCGCAGAGGTACAGGTGTCCCCAAGGAGCTGCGGGGGTGATGGTGGGGGCTCTGGGCAGTCACATCAGGTTGCAATCTTCTGTGTCAGCATCTCCCCCAAGAAGCTGTGGTCTCCTAAAGTGGACCCTTATGCCGGGCTGATGACATCCAAGGAGAAGGACTGGGTTGTCAAGGTGGAGATGATCCAGCTGCAGAGCGAGAATATGGATGATGACTACTACTATCAGGTGAGGTCCTGCCAGCAGTGCCAGTGGCTCATCCTGCTCCTCAGGAGCTTCATCTTTTTGGGAGCCAGAAGGTGCCTGTGCTCATGATGCCTCCCTTCCTGGCTACACCTGTTGTTACAGATGTACTACCAGCGGCTGGAGCGCAAACAAGTGGAGGAGGAGCTCCTCGGCAGCCGCAACAAGCAGGAGCCCCCCAAGCTGGTCACACCGTTCATCCAGAAAGTGGAGACGTATGACTCCGGTGAGGGGCTGGGTGGTGGGGGGCCAGATGAGGGGATGGAGTTGCATGATGTGGTCTCACCATATTCCATCTCTCTTCTAGTGGTGCGCATCGCAGGCTCACTGGGCCAGGTGGCGGTGTCCACCTGCTACAGCCCTCGCCGGGCCATCGATGCTGTGCACCATGCCCTCGTGGAGGAGGTAGGTGAGGGGAAGCCGGGCTGGTGGGTGCCCTGGATGCCTGGGGACACAGCTCTGAGCATTCCCCAGGCCCTGGAGCAGCTTTAGCAGGACCTTTAGGAGCTGCTGTGACTCAGCATGTGTGCCACCCCAGCTCGGGGTGCTCCCCCAAGCTGCGGAATGGAGCAAGTGTTGCCTTGGTGGTAGCAGCTTGTCCCCTGCTGAGGGTGGGATGGGGATCCGGGCAGTCAGAGCTGGCCGTGGCCTTCCTGTGGGATTGCTCTGTATCCTGAAGCCGCCTCTGATCCTCAGGGAGCAGCTGGCCCAGTGCTCTGCCGGTGGCGGTGTCTGGTGCTGGCTGTAACTGTTGTGCCTTCCTTTCTCCCCTCCTGAAGGCTGCAGGGAGCCACCGGCTTCGGGCACTGCACAGGATCGAGAAGGTGAGCAAGCTGCAGTTGAGGGCAGGGTGGGATAGTGCAGGTGCTCAGTTTTTACCCAAGGAGCTCTGTGAGGGGACGTCACAGAGGTGACGGCAGGGGTCCCAGATAACCAGTTGGTAGAAGATGCTCCAAGCTCTTCCCCCTTACCCTGTGCTGTTTCTCCAGCTCTTCCTGCAGCTGCTGGAAGTGGAGGAGACACAGCGGAAAATGTCCCTGGCCCCGGAGGAGGAGCAGCCCTGCTGTCAGGACCAGAAAAGCCAGGAAGTGGAGCGTATCTACCAAGTCTTGAAGATCAGAGCTTGCAGCAGTGAAGAGTGAGTTTGTGCTGTGGGGAGAGTGGAGTGGGTGGCATGTCCTCACGGGGCTCAGATGGTCACAGATGAGTAGTTCTGGATGTTGGCAAGGGTTGGATTCTGTCTTCCGTGTGTCACCATGGCCTGTGCTTGACCCTGCCTGTGAGCCTCATCCTCCACTGGAGCTGATGCTGGTCCTTCTGGATGGACAGAGATGCTACAGGTCCCTCAGGATCTGTGCCAATGGAGCCTTCATCCCCAGGGAGGCAGAGGATGAATTCCTGCAACTCCTGTGTGTGCGGAAGGGCAAGAAGCTCACTGCCCGGCTGCTGCCCCACCTGACCCGGCAGCAAGCAGAGAAGATCCTGCTGACTATCACCCACCACCTGCCCTTCCTCATGAAGAAGGACGTGTTGGATGAGGTGAGCACCTCCAGCCAGGGCAGGGGCACCCCGGGTTGCCTTCTTCCCCTGTCTGCTCTTGCTGGGGGGGTACCGTGGGCAATGCGGGGGGCTTGTCTTGCTGGGTCCCAGCACAGCCAGGCAGCTGGTGGGGTTGACATGAGACAAGAGCCTCTTTCCTTCCCTGGACAGGAGGAAAAAAGTCTCTAGGAGGTGTTAAAGCAGTCCTGGTGGCAATCTACCCCGAGGGGGTGCAGTGCTGGCCTTTGTGTCCCCCCCCAGGTGTTGGGATGGGGCTCAGGGATGGGGCTGTGGCTGTAACCGGTCAAATGGACTCAGATCCCTGCTCTGCTCTCTGCCCCACCCAGTCTCTCTCCCTGCTCTACAGCCCATTGAACAAAGTGGTGGGCAAGATGACCTTCAGCAAACTCATTGAGGTCCTGCAGGAGATGACCAGGCCTCTGCCCGAGTCCCCTGAGCTCCCCCTCGCCATGGCCTTGAAGAACCAGGTAGGTGGCTCCAAGAAAGGCAGAGCTGTGCGGTGTCCCTGGGGAGCCACCACTGCCAGCTGCCCGTGATGCTCCTCCTGGTGCTTCCCTGCAGTTTGGGATCTCCTTGCTCTACTCCCTATTGAGCCATGGTGAGAGGCTGCTGTCCTCTGACGTGCCACTGGAGCCACGCAGCGGGGACTTCGAGATGTGGTGAGGGGCCATGTGAGCACTGGGGTTGGGGTTTGCCAGCCAGTAGGGTGCTCACCCCCTGTGTTGATGCCCCCAGGACGGACACGGTGTTCCTGGTTGCCCGGGAGCTGTCACAAGTGCCCAAGACCTCGCTGGTGGAGCCTCTCTTCTTACCCAGCAACCTTCTCTCACTCTTCTGCCGCTACCTGGACAAGCAGACCGTCCACCACCTGGAAGCCAAGATGGAGTGAGTACTGCCTGGCATGACTCCCTGCCTCTCCTGGGGATCCCCTGGGAGAAGAGCAGCAGACGGCATCGAGAACTCGCTGCTTCTGTCCCCTTGGGGACCACCCCATTGGACACGAGTCTCCACACCTCCACTGGGCTGAGCTGATCATTGTGGCTTTGCTCCCACTTCTCTGGGGCAGGTCAGCATCAGCTGCTGGCAGTGCGAGAGTGACAACCTGATGCTCCAACCTCATCCTTTCCCCGCAGGTGCTCCCCGCTGCCGTCGGAGGCTGCCATGCCATGCTGAGCCCCAGGAGCTGGGAATGGGAGCCAGGGCCAGCAGTGCTGGGAACGGGCAGGGCCCGATGGCCTGACACTTTGAGTTTCGAAGCGAACACTTACCCTGGTGCAGGGTACTCTGGGTGAACTGGGCACTGGCAGGGCCGAGCACTTGAGGGCTGGTGCTGACCTGCCCCGGTGCCTGGGAGTGCAGCACGGGGAGGCGGGTAACTTATTTTGGCCTCGCACCCAGCAGTGGTGAGCGCTGGATCATGGCAGGTGTCGAGGTGGGGTCTGCACAGGGGTGCTGGGAGCACCTGGGGGTGAGTGACTTTGTGTACGACACTTGAAATAAAATAAAAAGGTGATTAATGAGCTCCTCTGGCTCCTGTGGGCAGCTTCTGCTGTAGGCACAGGGGTTCTGGAGGCACCACCTGGGCATGGAGACCCCTGTTTGGGGATGGTAGGGATCCAAGTGCACAGTAAAGGGGAAGGAGCAGCGGGGGGGGGGATGTGCAGAGGACCCAGAAGGAGGATAAAGGGGGATGGAAGAGAAGGCAATGTGCTTGGAAGGGAGTGGAGGGGATCAGAGGACCCATGTGGCTGGGGACAGAGGGGAATAGGACATGATAGGATGAGAGGAAACAGCCTCAAGTTGCACCAGGGGAGGTTTAGACTGGATATTAGGAAAAATTTTGCCACCCGAAGGGTTATCAAGCATTGGAACAGGCTGCCCAGGGAAGTGGTGGAGTCTGCATCCCTGGAGGTATTTAACAGACAGGCAGACGAGGGGCTGAGTGATATGGTTTAGTGGTGGTTTGGGCAGTGTCACGTTGACGGTTGGACTTGATGATCTTAAAGGTCCCTTCCAACCTAGGTGATTCTATGAATTGAGCCCCCAGGGAGAGGAATGGGTTGGGAGAAAAGGGATGTGGTAGGGCAGGAGGGGGTCAGAGCTTGCCCCAACGGGAAAGGAAAGATCTGTGCAGGCGGGAGGGCGCATCTGGGTGCACATGGGAAGGACATGGGGGATCTTAAACACACATGGGTGGGTAATAAAGCACCTCTTCTCTCTGCTGAGCTCTCGAAGGCTGATTAGTCTAGAGGCTTGTGGTGAAGTACCTTGAAGCATCTTTCCTGAGTGATTTTAACTGGCTATGACTACCACAAGTTGACCCTCATTTCTGCATCTAGGGCTGAGGGGGTGCCCAGGTGTGACGTCTGGTCCCACGGTAGAAATCTTTGTGGCTCCCACCTGCCTATCTGGTGGGATTTCCCCTAATCCTGTGGGACATCTGAGCCTAGGCCACCTATGTCCATCCAGAGGCCTAAACTTGACACCCGGAGCCTGGTGTATATTCAAAAGAGATTTGCACCAGAAAGCTGTCTCATCCTCAGACTGGCAGCTATCATGTGCCTGAGCTCCAACCTCATGTAGATGAGAGCAGGTGAAGCTATTTCTTTAAACTGACATCCTCCAGAGGTCAAACTAAGGCATGATGAGAATTTGCAGAAACTAAGGATGTGACTAATACAGCCAAGTGGTTGGGTGGGATTTATCTCCACAGCTTATCAAAACAGCTCACGTCTCAGCTTCTGAAACACGCTTCAGAGGAGCAACTGAGATCCCTGAATACAGCTGTACAGATAAGAGATGCTGCAGATGTGACGCAGGACCTAGGGGGCACTCTTGCCCTTCGTGCTAGAGGTGGGGTGTAGGGTGTCAATTATCTAAAAGGGTGCGAGGTCCAGCTGGAAGGAGCTCCAGGTCATTCAGCAGCTGCTTTTGTCATCCTGATGTCTCTCCTGCTCATCTTGGCATCCTACAGCCTCAGCCTTTTCCCTGCCCTCAAAATCATGTTTGCCAAAAAGCAGGTTCAAAGCCTTCTCCACTTGCTCCTCATGCTTTATTGTTGGAAGGTTCTTTCGCACAGCTATGTTCATCTCTAGCCATCCACTGCTATCTTACTTCAAAAGAGTTGGCAGGTTATCAGGATGAAAACCATGGTTGCAAGCCCACCGAGGCGATCTGGGAGGATACCTGCATAGTGACCCACCTGCAAGCAAAAGGGTGGACCTTGCCATTACAAACCCTAGAGACAATTTCAGACAGAACGGAACTAGCAGCTGCTCACTGATCTGTAGGAAGAAAGGAGGACATCAGCGAGTCCTTCAAGATAAGGATAAGCTGTGTTATGTTTTCTGTTTGCTACAGAGCAGAGTGCAGACCTAGCGCGAGTGCTCCTTGCCTGAGAGCCAGCAGGGATGGAGGAGGAAAGTGTGACATGGTTGCAATCACATACGAAACCAAATGCTCCAACGTAGGAGGGTTGGAGGTCTCTACTGGACTTTGCTGCTTCGTTGCAGGAAACAGCTGAGACAGAAGAAGGAAAATCTGTCTCCTAATTACTCTCCCACAACCGAGGGACTCGCACCACACAGCAGCTCCCCTTGGTGCTTCCCACCTGGAGAAAGAGACCCTCTCCCTGGGGCACCACCCCATGAAGGAATTCAGCTGAGGGGTGTCCGGCAGGTCAGGGATCCCATCTGGTTTATCCGCATCGGGGTCTTCTCCCTTAACCCAAAGCTGATGAAAGTCCAGGGTGTCTGAGCTGGCTCTGCTTTACCTACTGTCCCACCTGGCTCCTCCTGGCACTGTCCTGAAAGAACCACCAGCCCCATGGGTGGTCACCATCTCAGGGTTGTGGGGCTTGTCTTGGGGGGTATGGGGCTCATCCTGGGACATCTTGGGGGGTATGGGGCACATCCTGGGATGTCTTCAGGGTATGGAGCTCATCCTGGGATGTCTTGGGGGTTATGGGGCTCTTCCTGGGATGTCTTCAGGGTATGGCGCTCATCCTGGGATGCAGGGAAGAGTATTTTTGGCTTGCACAAGACATTACTGGATGTTTAGGGGAGGAATCAAAGGTGGGGAGAAGGAGGGATCGAGGTGGTTTGTGGCAGCGTTGCCTTTCTTGGGCATGTCCTGAAAGCCCTCAAGCTGAACAGGGGGCCACCCCAGTCAGGGTGTGGAGGGGATGGTGGCTGTCCTGGTTAAGGTGTTGAGGTGACCATGGCCATCTTGGTCAGGGCACTGAGGGTGACCATGGCTGCCTTGGGGTTCAGGTATCCCGGGGAGGGTGGCTGGGGGATGGAGAGGACTGTGGCCATCTTGGTTGGGACATCAAAAGCACTATAGCATCTGGGTCAGGGCATCAAGGGGCTGGCGGCCATGGGAATGACCATGGTCATCTCAGTTGGAGCCCTGAGGGGACCACAGCCACCTCAGTTGGTGCACTGAGGGGACCATGACCATCTTAGTTGTGCTGGCTGGATCATTGAGAGGACCATGGTCATCTCAGTTGGGTTGTTGAGGGGACCACAGGCATCTCAGTCAGGGCGTTGAGGGGACCACAGCCACCTCAGCTGAGGCATTGAGGGGACCACGGCCACCCCGCCCGGGCGCCGAGGGGACGCGGGGTGCCAGCCCGCGGGGGACACCGGCCCTGGCCGCCCCCGGTCCCCTCAGGTGCAATAGTACGGCCCGGCGCGAC
This sequence comes from Burhinus bistriatus, assembly GCA_013397275.1. Classification (NCBI taxonomy): domain Eukaryota; kingdom Metazoa; phylum Chordata; class Aves; order Charadriiformes; family Burhinidae; genus Burhinus; species Burhinus bistriatus. Next base: position 19,233 of record VYXH01008449.1, on the reverse strand, counting down.
TCCGCCCCGCCCCCGCCCCCGGCCCCCTCCAGGCTCGTGGCCGTTTCCATGGGGACGGAGCGACGCCTGCCAGCGGGGGAAAATGGTGGCCCTCATTGGCTCCCCCTGGCGGGGGGAGGGCGGGGCAGGCGNCTCAGACTGGCAGCTATCATGTGCCTGAGCTCCAACCTCATGTAGATGAGAGCAGGTGAAGCTATTTCTTTAAACTGACATCCTCCAGAGGTCAAACTAAGGCATGATGAGAATTTGCAGAAACTAAGGATGTGACTAATACAGCCAAGTGGTTGGGTGGGATTTATCTCCACAGCTTATCAAAACAGCTCACGTCTCAGCTTCTGAAACACGCTTCAGAGGAGCAACTGAGATCCCTGAATACAGCTGTACAGATAAGAGATGCTGCAGATGTGACGCAGGACCTAGGGGGCACTCTTGCCCTTCGTGCTAGAGGTGGGGTGTAGGGTGTCAATTATCTAAAAGGGTGCGAGGTCCAGCTGGAAGGAGCTCCAGGTCATTCAGCAGCTGCTTTTGTCATCCTGATGTCTCTCCTGCTCATCTTGGCATCCTACAGCCTCAGCCTTTTCCCTGCCCTCAAAATCATGTTTGCCAAAAAGCAGGTTCAAAGCCTTCTCCACTTGCTCCTCATGCTTTATTGTTGGAAGGTTCTTTCGCACAGCTATGTTCATCTCTAGCCATCCACTGCTATCTTACTTCAAAAGAGTTGGCAGGTTATCAGGATGAAAACCATGGTTGCAAGCCCACCGAGGCGATCTGGGAGGATACCTGCATAGTGACCCACCTGCAAGCAAAAGGGTGGACCTTGCCATTACAAACCCTAGAGACAATTTCAGACAGAACGGAACTAGCAGCTGCTCACTGATCTGTAGGAAGAAAGGAGGACATCAGCGAGTCCTTCAAGATAAGGATAAGCTGTGTTATGTTTTCTGTTTGCTACAGAGCAGAGTGCAGACCTAGCGCGAGTGCTCCTTGCCTGAGAGCCAGCAGGGATGGAGGAGGAAAGTGTGACATGGTTGCAATCACATACGAAACCAAATGCTCCAACGTAGGAGGGTTGGAGGTCTCTACTGGACTTTGCTGCTTCGTTGCAGGAAACAGCTGAGACAGAAGAAGGAAAATCTGTCTCCTAATTACTCTCCCACAACCGAGGGACTCGCACCACACAGCAGCTCCCCTTGGTGCTTCCCACCTGGAGAAAGAGACCCTCTCCCTGGGGCACCACCCCATGAAGGAATTCAGCTGAGGGGTGTCCGGCAGGTCAGGGATCCCATCTGGTTTATCCGCATCGGGGTCTTCTCCCTTAACCCAAAGCTGATGAAAGTCCAGGGTGTCTGAGCTGGCTCTGCTTTACCTACTGTCCCACCTGGCTCCTCCTGGCACTGTCCTGAAAGAACCACCAGCCCCATGGGTGGTCACCATCTCAGGGTTGTGGGGCTTGTCTTGGGGGGTATGGGGCTCATCCTGGGACATCTTGGGGGGGATGGGGCACATCCTGGGATGTCTTCAGGGTATGGAGCTCATCCTGGGATGTCTTGGGGGTTATGGGGCTCTTCCTGGGATGTCTTCAGGGTATGGCGCTCATCCTGGGATGCAGGGAAGAGTATTTTTGGCTTGCACAAGACATTACTGGATGTTTAGGGGAGGAATCAAAGGTGGGGAGAAGGAGGGATCGAGGTGGTTTGTGGCAGCGTTGCCTTTCTTGGGCATGTCCTGAAAGCCCTCAAGCTGAACAGGGGGCCACCCAAGTCAGGGTGT
>VYXH01008449.1:0-17194 GCA_013397275.1 Burhinus bistriatus | reverse complement strand
AATCCGGAGGCAGCCCGCCCCTCCGGCCCCGCCCCAGCGGGTTAAGGCGGCGGCGGCGGTTTCCGGCGCGGCTGTCGCAGGCGGAAGCGGCGGTGGCGGAGGCAGCGCGGACATGGCTTCGGGCGGCGCCTGNGCGCCTCCCCCCGCCCTTTCCCGAGCCCCACGGCGGTGACAGCGACGCGCCTGGGGGCGCCGACAGCGACGCGGAGGGCGAGGACATCTTCACCGGCACCGTGAGTGCGGGCCGCGGGCGAGGAGGGGGATAGCGCCCCGGGGGTAGGCCCGGGCCGGGCGGTTGTGAGGGAGGAGCTGTGGGGCCGGGCCCGGCGGTGCCTACAGATGGGCCCTTCTCTGAGGGGCGGCCCGGTGCTTGCAGGCAGCGGCGTGGCATTCTCCGGGTTTGGTTTAAAAAAGGGGGGAAACCCGCCCAAAATAAAATGGGGGGAGGGGGAAGGGGCGATTCCTCTGGCCTCTTGTTCCTGCAGGGAGCCCAGTATCTACTCCCTCCCAGAGAACACCTTGGGTGGCTGTGGAGGAGGGTGCCGTGGGGGCCAGGTAGGTGCCCAGGGGCTAGGGAGCGGGCCCTGTGGTGCCCCCTTGGCTGTAGGACTGTACAGCGGCTGGTGCCAGGCTGGTCTCTCTTTCCCTGGGGTTATAACCTGTCAATTCTTGCAGAACCTGCGTGTCTTGAAGGAACTCAGTGTGAAGATGTCTCTGCGTGGCTCAGGCATGGTGCTGGGAGCAGCTGCCTGCTTTTCAAACCCCCCCACCCTGATCAGGATCAGAGTAACTCGTGAGCGGGCTACCTTGCTGGTTTGAAGCCTGGTGGCAGCCGCAGCTCAGTGTCTTTGCTGTGCAGCTTGTGGGACTTCACGGGGGACACCCCCTATCTTCCTTCCCTCAGCGTCAGCTCTTGTCCATTCAACATTCAGATGTGGTGGCTGACATGGTGCTTGCTGCCTTCAGTTTGGTATTGGGGGATGAACCCCTCTGTGCAGCAGGGGTGAGATGACAGGAGGCATCCGATGTCCGCCACTCACAGTGAGGAGGGTCACCAATGCCTTGGTGGCCTCCTTTGCCTTGTACCAGCACAACTGGCTGCAGGAAGGCCTAGGAAGGTTTGGTGGTACTTGTTCAGCAAACCAGGTCACTGTGGTGCTGCACAAATTCCCTGCTGAAGGTGGAGGTGTGAATGGTGAAGGGTTTCAGCTCCTTTTCTTGTTTGTAATAGTCTCCTGTGTGCGAATCCCTGGTTGTTGAAGGCTGTCGGTGGTAACTCTTGCCAGCTTTGGCCAGCTGTGCTGGCGTTTGCTCCAGACAGTGACCAGCAAACAGGAGGGGAGTTAAAACACTGGTTGGTGCTTTTCCAGGCTGAATCCCTCCTCAGCCAGCCGCTGGCCGCAAGTTCTTGGGCTCAGCATCTGCACTGAGGGACCACAGAAGCTGGTTCCTCCAGTAGTCTGGTTGCTTGAACACTGCAGGTTCTAGGGTTGATTTCCTAAGCTCTGCGAGCTGAGGCTGGTCACGTTGTCCCCTGCGAGGGCTGACACTGGGGCCTCTGCCTACCTCACTCTGGCTTTTTCCAGCCTGCCGACAGGGCAAGAGAAGTTGATGTCTCTGGCAGAAAGCTCTCCAGAAACCTTCTCCTGTCTGCAGTTTCCCAGCTCTGATGTTTTCCCTGGGCTGGGCTCAAGGAGGCCTTGAGGAGGAGACCATGGCTGTGAACATGGAAACCTACCAACTACTGGGACACAGAGCTGGCCTGGCTAAGCTTCTGCTGTCACTGGCACAAAGCTGGAGCTCTCTCTGCCCCACTTCTGCTGGAGCTCCTGGCCTGGTGCTGCCTGGTGTCCTTGAGCTGTGCTCGTTCAACAGCAGGTTGTCTTCTGCTAGTGGCTTAGCAGCAGGGAACGAGGCAGATTTGGAGAGATGTGGGTAGATTCTGCCCTGTGTGAACTTGTGAGGATGAAACTCTCTCATTGGTCTGGGCAAAACAGAGTAGTGGAGTCATATGTTTTGAAAATAACATGGGAAAGTGCAACTCTGGCCTTGCAAGAGGAAGATGCTGGTACCAGGGCATGGTGATGGTCTTGAACTTCTCAGGACCTTTCTTTGTTGATGAACTGGAAGATGTAGTAGGTGTTTTGTTGCTTTGTGGTAGAGGCAGCCTCCCAAAACAGACGAGTGCCAAGTGCTGCGGGCTTTCAGGCAAATAAAGCAGCCTTTCACCGAAACTAGAGTCTGTTAATAAGCTAAAGCAGCTTATCAGGTGCTTAGTGTTGTTGTTGAAGCAACTGTCATAACTAATACTTACTTGGCTCTTCTGTGCAACCCGGTGGCTTTGCTTGTCTCTCTGCCCTTGAGCATTAGAAAAATACTTTCTGTGAAGCAGGGGAGTTGGGCTGGTGAGGCAGATCCACCCGGCTGCCAGTGTTTAGGTGACTTGACAGCACTTAGCCATAACACAGTAGCCAGCAAAGAAGCATTCAGGTCAGACACAAATACAACCAGAGCTGGACCTCATCATCTGTTGACAGAAATTGGACTGCTGCATGACCACAGTTCTGCCTAGCGATGCCGTCAAGTGCTGGCTCTTCTGAGCAGAGGTCTGGTTCCCTGTGGTAGGCACCAGGCTTGCACTGGGGGACCTAAGGAGCTTCCGCTTGCATCCGTGATGGTCGGGGGTGAGCTAAATCAGACCTCTGAGATGGTGGGTGTTATGTCATGGGCTGCAAAAGAGGCCATGGCTCTTAGGGAGAAGTAGGAACAGGGTGTGGTACATCCTTTCAGTCTTAGAAACTAAACCTAAAGCAAATTGAGAACCCAGTCACGGTAGAAAAGCAGATAGTCCTTTTCTGCGTTTGAAAGCTGGGAGACTCATTAGGGAAACTTCAGAGCTCACCTTATCTTGTCCATGGAGAGTGGGCTCTCTTTACCAGCTTGAAGAGCTCCTGCAGGAGCAGAGGATCTGAACGAGACCTGCTACAGCTTTCCCTGACATAGGTCACTGTGGTGTTAGCAGCCCTCTTGTTGGCTCAGCTGCTGGCTGGAGGAGGTCCCTGTGGTGGGTGACCTCTGGCTGGCTTGGCCATCAGCTGGAGGTCCATCTGGGGGAGGCTGCGGGGATCTGGGTGTGATGTTTGGTGTGGGTCTCTCTGCTCCCCACTCTCCCTTACTAGCAAATGTAGCTCCTGCCTATAACTTTTCTAATCCAAGCTGGGAGCAGTCCAAGCTTTCTCCTGCAGGAAAGCATCCTAAAATATAGGAGGACTTGCCATCAAATGGTGCTGGTGTTTTATGTACCCAAAGACTTGGACCTACCTCAAAGCAGAGCTGCGTTAGCACTGCTTTACTCCCTTCAGGAGCAGTGGGAACTGATGATGTCTCCTTGCTGAAGAAGGCGCCAAGGAGCCTGTTGGTTCGGAGTCACTGCTAATAGTGCTCCATTTACTGGCCATCAAAGACCTGTTCTGTTCTCTGCTAAGTCATTAAAAAATAGCGCTTGCTGTCCGATCCTTGCTTGGAATAACTTGTACTTGCTTGTCTGCCTGCAAAATGAGAGATGATTTGTGATGCCAGCATCCGTAGCACTTGCCTGCAGCAAGAATGCAGAAATAGCTCTGCCTTCTGGTGTGGTGGACTGGTTGGCATACAAGCTCTCAGGTGGGCTTTCACTTTGTCCTTAAGCCTGCTCCCGGTAGCTGGGATGGTCTCTCCACCCCCACCAGCAAAGCTGCGTGCCTAAGGGGCTGTTTGTTGTGGCAGGATCAGCTGTGTTGCAAGTCCTGGCCCTGGGGCTCAGCGCTGGCTTGTCCCAGCCCTGCTGTACATGGGGAGCATGAACTTTGGGTTGCAAAGTGTGGTGTGCAAGACTTTGCCAGCATCGCTTTGCAAAACACAGAGAGCCGTGCCCGGCTTTAGTCCAGCTGTGACAGCCTTTTCTCTGCTACGAGGGGTCTTGTAGGAGGGGGCGGTGTGGCTCCGTGAAGCTGGCTCCAAGCAGTGCTGGGGCAGCGAAGTTCCTGAGCTCCTCTGGCACCACTGGGAACTGAGCTGCTGCATTAAAGCATGGCCTGGCTGCTTCATGCAGGCCCTAGCCAGCCCTCTGGGGAAGGGCAGCTTGGCTCGTGGTGGCGGTTGAACTGCTAGCACAAGTTAAGCTGCTGACAAGGCTCCCATGATCCCCGGTGTCTTGCCTTCGGGCAAGCAAATCGCTGCAGGTCTCTGCCACCAGTGGCTTTCCCAAGGGATCTCCTGTTGGCAGCGTGCTTGGATCACTACGGTTAAGCGCAGGAGGCTCCCTAGTGCTGCCCACTGACCTTGATGTGGTGTTAGTGCTGGTGTGCAAGTTGCTACCTGGAAACGGCATGGCTGTGTGTTATGGGTGTTGTGAACAGGAGCACTTGTGTGTACCCAACTGCATACTGCTCCCAACACCTGTAGCAGAAGGACTGGGGCTATGACGCTTGGCCTGTGGGCTGACAGGTCCCAGTGACCTGCTAGCTGCTCCTGTTCCGCTAAAGAGCGGGATTGAAACCAGCTGTGAAGTTCTCCATGATACTTGGTGTCCTTAACAGCTCAGATGCCACAGTACAGCCTTGCTGGCAGAGATCGTACTGCTCAGGTGTGGGTGGAAGGGAAGCAGTCTGTGATGTCCTTTGGCCACTGCGCTCACACAAGATTCATAGCAGTGACCCTGTGTGGCAGCAGCTAGGAAGGTGAGCTGTCTGGTTCTCCAGCCTCCGTTCCTTAGTGTAAATGATCTCTTTTTTTATGTGCTTTTAATTCTCTTACAGAGCAAGCCCACGCCACCGAAGAGGGAATCTCTTCTCCCTGTTAGCGGCACCTCCAAAGAAAATGGAGTTCGTGTAGAGCAAGATGACCAGGACTTATTTGCAGGTGAGTCTTTATCTACTGGGTGTTTACTGGGGCTTTCTGAACTCTGCGCCTGAAGTGATCTGCTTTATAGCCATGACTTATGTGTCATGCTTATTCTGAACTTCACAGGTCCTTATTGCAAATTCGTGTTCCAATCTGCTCTGGAAGCACAAAGCTCTGGTGGTGTTTTTGGGAACACCAAAGGAGCCTCCTCCAGGTCTCTAGCATAATCCTGTGGCAGGATTAACTGTTTGGAAGCTGAAGAGGATTAAAATGGGGTTTGCTTTAGTTTTGTTGCCTTAAACTGTAAGGTGGTAAGTGTCTTCTCAGAGTTAAAAGACCTTTGTTTCTCTACCTTCTCCTCCCTCCATGCAGGTGGAGGAAGCATCTCTAGTAGAGATGTGGCTCTTCCCAAGGAACAGGAAACATAACACTCTTCAGAAGGGGAAAATGAGAAGGGTCAGACCTTCCTCAGCCCTGGCATGGTGGGACACCTCTGGCAGAGGCATCTGAGAGTCAATTCTGGAGACACTTGCTAACAGGTGGAAGTTTTTTCTTCCTCTGGGTGGAGAAGTGTACCATGAAGGAGTCTACCTTCCAGGCTGGCCTACATGCCATGTAAAAAAATCCAACTCAGCTTTGGCTTTTCCAGTGTGCAGCTCCTCTAGCACACAGCAAGGAGGTGATACCTGGCTCCTTCTAGAATAAGAAGTTCATTGAATTAACTCAATGTTCTCTGGCAGGATTGATCTAATGCTCTTACTGCAGTGAAGATGCATTAAGTCGTGCTCTTCCCCATGCTTGCAGGTGTCCTCCCAATGGAATTTTTTTCTTTCTGCTAATTAAGACTATTGTTACTCTCTAGATCCCATGAACATCTTGGAGAATATTGAAATTACCTTTCCAGAAACCCGAGGCAGAGAGGCTGACCCTTGCGAACTTCTCTTGACAGATGCCACTGTAGAGTTGTCTCTAGACAGCACGCAAAACAACCAGAAGAAGGAACTGGCCAAAGCGTCCAATCCTGCCGCCTCATTAGAAGTAGCTGCAAGCTCCTCTTCTAGAAACCCTCCAAAGAGCTATGAGGAGGTGAGAATTGCTCTGAGCTTTCCAGCCTGCCCTGCTGGTTTCAAACTGTAATTGGCAGGAACCTGTCTGTTTACTTAGTTGTAAATATGCATCTTAAATGATGCAATTAATGTAATTGCCCTATTGGATGCCCTGGCTTGTATCTCAGGCCAGTATCAGTCTGGGACTGATATGGCTGAAGTGAGGTTCAGGTCAGCCTGACGGCATTCTTGCTCGTGTGGCGATACAGACTGCTTCCAAGGCTGAAACAGCGAGCGGCTGACCTGGTCCTGAGGGTCTGAGCTCTGACTCAGAGCTCTAGCATGCTGTGTTGCTGCAGGTGGATGGGGCAAGTGGTGTAGCTGCTCTTGTTTATGTTGTTAAAAGAAACCGTCTCCTGGGTGATATGAGAGCACAGGGTCCTTAAGTGGAACTTGCATTCTGGTTGCCAAGCCCAGTTCATCAGGTGCTACTTGGCCTAAATCTGGGGTTTCCCTTTAGAGAGACTGAAACTATTATGGAGACAAGGAAAGTGCTCCTTTTCTGCCCCAAGCACCCCTGAGGTCATGAGAATGGACTCTGCAGTGCCATCAAGAGTAGTGTCTCAGGTTGGCTTCAGACTGGCTTAAGCAAAGGAGCAATGCAGAACTAGGCTGGGATGCTGAGCTGGTCAGTGAACAGATAAGCTGTCACTTTCCGGTTTGTAGACTGAAGGCTGTTTGAGGCTGGTCTCAGCTCTGCTTTGCTCAGTCCTTTAATACCATTCCACTAACGAGGCACTGCAATGCTTGCTAAGCAAGGCTGAAGCCTCTGTGGTCTCTCAGAGGCAGTATTGCTGGTATAGCCGCCCACTGGCCTTTAGCAAAGCAGGGTGTGATGGAAAGACCCGTTCAGACTGGATCTACGAGTTGCTATCCTGACTCTCTATCCCTGTGTGTCTTAATGCTGTTTCAGATGAGAACTGAAATCATGATGTAAAAGAGCCCAAAGGGAACTATCTTATGCAGAGCTGAGGCTGGACTCTGGTTTCACCTTGGGGCTGAGCAGTTGGTACATCGGTCTGTATAGGTAACAGTGTTGCAAAGATAAATCCAGGTTAGGATCCTTGGAATATGTAGCCTGGACACAAGTGAGAAGCTTGAGGGCTTTATAGAATGGCCTTGGCCAGACTGAAGTGCCAAAGATGCCCTGGCAGTGTGACAAGCTCACCGTAATGTATGGGACTTCATGGTGTGGAGTGGTCTGAAGCCTGGCTTTCTGGTTTTAACTTACTGTCCTCATGTGCTTACTCCAAACAGTTGGAAGAAGAGGAACAGGAGGACAAATTTGAGCTGACCGTAGGAGTGAGTGACCCAGAGAAAGTTGGTGAGTTACCATCCTGTCCTGCTGCATGGTGAAGCACTGGTAGACAAGCTAGGCTTAGCGGTAGGACTGAATGCAGCTATTGCCTCCACGTGCCACAGCTCCAGCTTTCGAGCTGTCTCTGCAAGCACAAACTTGATCCCAGAGTAACTTCTCCAAGACTTCTTCCAACAGCTAGAAGAAACAGAGCTACACAAAGCAAAATGACTGAGTCACAAATGAGCGAGGCAAAAGCAGGTTTTGGAAAGCCAGGGACCTCAAAGGCAGGGAGCCAGGAGCGGGTTTTTTGGGAGGGTGAAATGTGATGCTTGCAGTAGCGGAGCTTGATGTCTGGAACTGTGGGGAGCAACTTGGCTTGACCTCCAGGCAGCACTGTCCTGTATGCAGCTGGCAAGGGGGAGGCAAAATTGCCTTAACCTAAAACTAAGTGTATTATTCCATGCTCCAGCACCTCCATGTTCTGGCACCTCCCTGAGCAGTTGTGCTTGCCAGGGAAGCAGCTCTGGCTTCAAACTGACAAGCAAGAGGGTTCCTCTCTGTTGAAAGTGGGGGGGTCATAGGAACTTTGTCAGCTATGAGGCAGTCCCTGGGGTGTGGAGAACCCAAGGTAACGTCTGATCCCAGCCAGCGGAGCAGCCTCACGAGTGGCAGCTTGTTCTTGCTCCATGGCTTGTGCACTCTGGAACTGGGAGGTGCGCTGAGGAGGTATATTAGGTGTAGCATCAAACCTCCAAGGATGCCCTTCAGTTGAACTACCAGGTAAACAAGGAGATTTGTGTGTTAACTGGAGAAGACTGCCTGTGATGTTTCAGAATCCAACCACATGCAGCCAGGGGCTGTCTGACTTGCATCCTGTGAATAGACGGCTTCATGTGCTGTACAGCCACCGAATTGTTGCGTGCTGAGCAGATGTGTGGAGTCAGCCCAAATGCTGTTGGTGTAACAAACGACTGATTGTCAGTGTTGGCTGCCTTAGGAAGTAAAAGGAGGGCGAAGCGGTCAGGTTGGGGAAATGCCTAACGGGCAGGAATCCAGGGTCCCACAGTGAGATGCTGCATGTGGTTCTGTGCAAAGGTTTGAGGCTCAGTCAGGATGAAGATCAGAACCACTGAGGCAGGCAAAGACCAGGAGACTGCAGGAGCCTTGTGCTTTGCATTCAGGTGACAGCAGAAAGTGCTGATCTTGTGATACTAATGCTTTGTTTCTGTTTTCCATAGGGGATGGCATGAATGCCTACGTAGCCTACAAAGTGTCAACACAGGTATGTCTAACTCGTCGCTCCTGAGATGGGATGCCATTATTTTTCCATGCTTGAAGGCAGCTGGACTGTCTGTTCTTAGCCAAGCCAGTGGTGACCTAAATAGACAGGAGATCTGAACGCCTTGTTACATGGATTCAGGAGTTATAATCCACCCCTACTGATCAAAGGATGACCCTAGCTGAGAAATAGGTTTTGAACCTGTTTGAAAGGAGGCGGTCTTTTTCTTTTTTCTTTTTTTTTTACCAGCCGGTTACCTCTCTGCAATCCTGGCTGATAGTGGTACTCAGCATTGGAGTGAGCAGCAGGAATGACATCTGTTAGGGAGAGCCCCAGACACTGAGGCTGTTGCTAATGGTTCTGTGCCCATGGTCGCATGAGATTAAGCTGACCTGAACTCAGCTCTTGCTGAAGAGCTGCTGCTGTAGCTAGTTTCATATCAGGACCTGCTCTCCTGGGCTAATTGTAAGAAATCGAGCCTTCTGCAGCTGCTGGCCTGCTTGGAGCTTTGGGGTGCTGCTATGAGCTCTGCAGGGAGCTGTTCCTAGCTTTCTGCACAGCAGGTGCTGGATTACGAGCATCCTGTAGGCTGAAGATGATGGTGTGTGAAGGGGACTTGTTAGCCTCCAGTCCTGCTCTGCAAACAGTCAAAAGCCACTGGTGGTCCCTGTAGTCTTAAGGTGATAAAGTCTGACCTGACAGCGGTCCCTGTTCCTGTGGGGAGCAGGGATGATGGGATTAGGCAATGGGCAGGGCTTACCAAGCAGCCTGTGGCTGCAGTAGCAGCTGCTCTGTTATTTAGTGGCATTAATACTGCTGCTCGGTCCGAGGAGAGCTGTTAGGAGGCAAGTGCTGAAAACCTAGGCCCAAGCTTGCTCTGTTCAGCCTTGCCTCTTTCTCAGATCTTGCAGAGCTCGAGCTGTCCTGCTTCATCCCCAGAAGTGACAGCAGATAGAGCTAGCAAGGCTGTGCATGCAGGGGCAAGCTTGCCTGGGTGAGTCTGATCTGAGTCTCGTCTCTTCCCCCAGACGAGCATGCCCATGTTCAGGAGCAAGCATTTTTCAGTGAAAAGGAGGTTCAGTGACTTTCTGGGTCTCTATGAGAAGTTGTCGGAGAAGCATGCCCAAAATGGATTCATCGTTCCTCCACCGCCTGAGAAGAGTCTCATAGGTGAGTGGTGGAGGTGCAGAGCCCTAGAGCTGGTCCTTCTGCTGGTGAGCTTTGCACCCAAAGGACAGGTGCAAAGCTGAGAGGGAAGCTACAGAGCAGCCATGGGAAGCAGGTGTGGAAAACAACCTGGGTTCCATGGCACAGGCAAAACTCTGGTTCCATACTTGGAGCTCTGGGCTTAAAGCCTTGTTTGAATTAGCAGATGCCTCCACATCTGCTTGATGTAGAGTAAAACCTCATTGTCTGCGCTGTCACTGAATTGCTGTTCACTTGAGTCCAGACCTGTAACCCTTCTAGTCTTGCCTGGCGTTGCTCTGCTTCTTTTCTGGATGTTGACTTCTGCTAGATGTTAGGCATAAACAGACTTTAAATTTCCAAGTAGCTCTTGATGGTGCAACGTCTAATTCCTCTGGTAAAATGCCTCTCCTCTTCTACTACCCTCATAGTCTGTACTTTGTAACAGACCGTGCTACCTTGTGTGTTGAGTTTGAAGCAGCTCGTTAGTTGTGTCTTCCTTCTGTGCTAGGAATGACCAAAGTGAAAGTTGGGAAAGAAGACTCCTCCTCTGCAGAGTTCCTAGAAAAAAGGCGGGCTGCTCTAGAGAGGTACAGACCCCAACAGCTATCCCCTTGTGCCTGAACCAAGCAAGGGACCTCTGAAAGGTCAGACTGGCCGGCTCTCCTCCCTACATGAGAAAAGCCATCTGCTTCTAGGTTTACAGCAAACCTGGAGGCTGCTGAAGAGTTGTAACTGCAGAGAGTTGCTTTGATGCTGTAAAACAATCTGCTGCTTCAAAAGCCTCTGCTGGTGTTTGGTCCAAATCTGGCCAAACTCCCCTGACAAGGCAGGGAGAGAACTGAGCTGTCTCAGGAGCCCAAAAATACGGATGTTAAGTAATTGTACAAACAGTGCGGATCAGGTGAGAAACAGCTCAGTCTCTGTGTAACTTGCACCCTAACTACACAGCCACAGGCGGCCTTTGCTCTGCCACCTCTATTGACTGTTGTAGTTGGCATCGGGATGCTGATCCCGCCTCCAGCTTCAGCCTCTGACAGACCTGTTAAAAGCGTTGCTGTTAAAGACATAACACTAAATCTTGATCACTTGGTGTATCAACTAACTTTCTTGCAACAGCAAGTATTAATCAAAGGTCTGGCAGGTCTGGTCTTGCAGGCTAGTCTCACTGGAGTCCACAGGGAGGTAGGACTCTTGGTGGCTGGATGAGAACAGCTTGTTGGGCCTGACTTCTAGCTACTGAACTGCCATTTCAGAGTGAATGAGCACGTTGCAGCTAACCTGCACACACTGCAGCTCACTGATGGCTCAGAGCCAGGTTTCCTACAATCGAAGTAACTCTTGGTGCGTTCCTCTCCACAGGTACCTCCGGAGAGTGGTCAGCCATCCAACAATGCTGCAGGACCCCGATGTTAGGGAGTTCTTGGAAAAGGAGGAGGTCAGTAGCGTGGAGTAACATAGCTACAAGTACCTTGGAAGTACAGAAGGAAACAGTACCCAGGCAGTTAATGAAATATCATGCTTCAAAGCTCAGTGAGAAGCAGCAGAACCCTGTAAGAGCTCTTAACCAGTCATGACAAGAACAGGACTCTTCTCTGTGTCAGTGCTTGTCCAAGCACTGGACACTCATAACGAACTCTGGCCTAGCTTGCTTACATCATGGTGGGGGCACATGTTGAGAGCACAAGTATTCTTTGTTCTCTGAAATCCATGGTGGGAGTGTTGCCTGCTGTTTGGAGGTGAGGGATGTCCTGTGCTGGCTTGGCCTGATGCTCACATGTCAAGGGAGCACTGGCTCTGTACTAAACCATGTGGCTGATGTGGTCCCTGCTTCTCCAAGGAGAGTATGGCTGTGCCCAGCTGCACACCTGGCTTGGAGAAGTCAGGGTCTTAGAGAGGCTGAGCCCTGGGGAAACCCTCCCCTGAGCGATTCCAGCACTAATGCTGTGCTTGGAGGGCTCTGGTGTAGAAGCAGACATCATGGAAACACCTTACTTTGCTGCTGAGCAGATGCAGCTCTGTCTGGAAAATAGTTGTGGCTAGTGTAGAGTATTTCCCAGCATCAAAGCACTGCTCTACTCTGGTGTCCCCCAGCAGTGCAAACTGCTACTGGGTTTTGGAGAGATGCTCCGAAGCACTTCTGCATGCCTGTGTGACCTGTGGCAGCTTGGGCATCCCTTCGTTCAGGGATTCAAGTAGCACGGCAGGTTCTTGCAGATCTTGGCCAAGCAGAACAGGCGGATCCTAGATACAGTGTAAAGTTTAGGAACTCCTCGTTTGTTTGAAGACCACTCCAGTCCCATTATTTGAAGTACCTTACAGGCTATGCCACCACTTGAGTGGTGTCTGGTTAATCCTTTGCAGTAGCTGTGAGCAGAAAACCTGCTGTCAAGGGACCTGCATGGGACAATGATGCCACTGTGGTGACTGCTCACTAAGCTGCTTTTTTTTTTCTCCTGGCAAAGCAAACTTTCTGTTTCTTTATAGCTACCAAGAGCAGTGAGCACCCAGACCCTGAGTGGAGCAGGAATATTGAAGATGTTCAACAAAGCTACGGATGCTGTCAGTAAAATGACCATCAAGATGAATGAATCAGACATAGTAAGTATTGGGACACCTCTGGGCTGTCCTCATCCTTGCTCTGGAGCTGCGTGCTCTCCCTAGCTCAAGCTTTGGGTGTGAGATGGAAGGAAAGCCCCTCAGCAATCCCGTCTGTGGGAATCAGCTCTGGGTGTACCCATTTCAGTGGTTCGAGGAGAAGCTGCAAGAGGTGGAGTGTGAGGACCAGCGGCTACGGAAGTTGCATGCTGTCGTCGAAACGCTAGTGAACCACAGGAAAGGTAACAAGCTTGGTACCCCTTGAGCTGTAGCTTGGCCTGTAACAGTTAAGCCTTGCTTGGTGCCTGACTGGAGGTCACCAGTGCTCAGCTGTCCTAGGAGGCACTTCTGAGAAGATAGGACAGTGCTACTGTCCTATAAAGGTTTCTTCATCATGGGAGACAGAAGTAAAACAGTAATCCCACCTCTTCTGTCCAGCCCTATGAGCTTAGGAGGATGGTGTTGAAGTGGACCAGTGTCCTGCTGGATGAAGGCTGCCGTAGCAGAGATGATCTTATTACTAATTCCAAGCTGTCCTCTGGCAGGAAGCAGGAGTGTTTTTCTTCTGCATGTTTTTGGCTGACTTCTGCAAAGCTGTGCCTGTCCTCCAACTCTGCTGCTTCCCTTCTCCTCCCTGGCTGGAGTTGCCTAGTCCCCCTCCCACTGTGCTGCAGAAGCTGCCAGCTCTGACCGAGACAGTGCTGATTCTTCCAGCTGATGTCTCCTGGGGCTACAGAAAAGCAGCTCCTTGGGCCGAATGCTAGGCTGGGGCTTTACTTGTGGAGTGCCCGGTGTGGTGAAGCCCATCGGTTGACTCTCTTATTCCCTTCACTAGAGCTGGCATTGAATACAGCCCAGTTTGCAAAGAGTCTGGCCATGCTGGGGAGCTCGGAGGACAACACAGCCCTGTCCCGGGCGCTGTCCCAGCTGGCTGAGGTGGAAGAGAAGATTGAACAGCTGCACCAGGAACAGGCTAACAATGACTTCTTCCTACTGGCCGAGCTCCTGGGAGACTACATCCGCCTCCTCTCAGTTGTAAGGGTAAGCACCCCTTTGGAGCAAGCTCTAGGCTATGCTGCTGTTCCTAGCACTGATCTTAGGCTTAGGTGTGCCAGGAGGCAGCTGGTCTTCTGAATTCAAGCACCAGGGCATGGTGTGCATCTGGTCTCTCCAGGCAGAGGGCAAACTTGGTGCTTGTCCAGTTGTGCATGTGTTGGAGCGGTTAGATCGGAAATGTGGGGTAGGTGAGGCCTGGCTGTGCTGCTGTTCTCCAGGGGCAATGTGGAGCAAGTTCATGGCTTGTAGGTGGCCTCAACCTTTCCAGAAGTGAAGGCTGCGGCTACTGCGGAGGTTGTGAGCTGATAACCTGCAATCGGGGTGTCGCAAATAGATCTGCCGAGTGCCTACTGGGGGAGAGCTTGAGTCTTCAAGTCCATGCAGCCTGCCTGGTGCATTGGCCTCCTTGCTGGAGGCAGAGAGAAACCAGTCCCAAGTGAGCTGCAAGTCTGGCAGGCTGACTCGTTCCTGCCCTAAATACGTCCTGCCTCTGAGCAGTTGTTTCTGGCAGCTACAGAGGCCAGAATGCAGCCAAGCGAGTAGGCACAAGCCTCCTTGGTCTGCCAGTCTGTACCGGGAGGTGTGGTGGGTGCTGCAGAGCAGGACCAAGATCTCTGATAGCGCTGGAGGTAATGAGACTTATCTGGGATGTTCTGGTCAGGAGCCTTAGTGTTACCTCAGACTCTACCTGTCTTTTGGCTACTCTGTCCTTCTGACCAGGCTATCAAACACTGCTTTCTGCTTTTCCAGCTCTTCCCCACAACCTGGCTGGATGCATTCAGAAGCATAATGGGGTCTTCCTTGCTTGGGCTGGTGATTTGCAGGCCTGCTAAAATCACTGGCCTCCTGACAGATGCCTGCAAGCTGGTGCAGGAGCACGCTGTGTGGTCAGTAGGAGCTGTGGGCACTTAGCTCTGCAGGAGCTCGTGGTGGAGATCTAGTGTGGGACAGGCAAGGGTAGCTGCTTGTACTGGCCACTCTCAATGGCAGGACTGAAACCAGGCAGGCAGCAGGGCTTGGGGACAGATTAGATGTCATGCTTGGGATGCTGCCAGTTCAGTAGGTGGCCTCAGGCCTGTCCGGGCTTGCACTGAGCCATGCGTGTAGCTGGAGGTTTTCCGATGACTTGCCAAACCCTAGAGCAGATGGGCAGGCCCATACGGAGGGAGGCCTCAAAGCTGTTCCTGAAGCATGAGTTAGTTAATGTTGCACCTGGGCTCCTTCACTAGTAGAGCAAGTCCATGTTCTGGTTCAGCTTTGGTTACACTGAGGTGGGTCCAAGACCTCAATGATGAAGCAGCTCTGTCATTAGCTGATGTCCCCCTTGCCAAAGGCATGGTTGTCACTGTCAGTAGAGCTCCTTGCAGCTGCCTGCTGCTCCTGGTGTGGTAGCAGAGATGACAGAGCTCAGTCTCTGCTCCTTCCTTTCAGGGAGCCTTTGACCAGCGCATGAAGACCTGGCAGCGGTGGCAGGATGCTCAGACCATGCTGCAGAAGAAGAGAGAGATGGAGGCCAGGCTGCTGTGGGCCAACAAACCCGACAAGCTGCAGCAGGCCAAAGAGGAGATCTCGGAGGTAGGGAATGAGGAGTGCCGGGGTCTCTACTCAGCTCCTTCCCTCTGTGCTCTGCTGCTAAGCAGTGAGAGGGGGACCTTTTGAGAAGGAGACCCTTTGAGCTGAAGAGTTGCCAGGCTTGCACCAAGGGATAAGCCAGCCTTGAGCAAGCCCCGCAGGAAGCCACAGAAGCTGCAGGAGGGGCTGCTCACGGTCCCACCTCCTGTGGCTTCCTTGCTGAGCTTGTGGCAAGCAGGGGATGCAGCTTGCTGTGGCGGCAAGGACCAGAAGTGCCAGGCTTTGCTCCAGCAGCGCCTCTCACATGAATGGTTGTGGCTACAAAACTGCTTGGAAGGGGGAGCGAGTCTTCACCTCCCCTCCCCTGGAAACAGCACACTTCCTCTCTCTGCAGTGGGAGTCTCGTGTGACACAGTACGAAAGGGACTTCGAACGGATTTCTGCCGTCATCCGCAAGGAAGTGATACGGTTTGAGGTACATTTGGCCCAGCTCTCGGAGTGCAACCCTTCAGCTGGTTGGCCTTGCTGTGCCTTGGCCGGGAACACCAGCCTGGGGTAGCCAAGGGTCACCTTGGCTCCTGACCCCGTGCCCAGTACCGCGGTTGGCAATATTTTTAAATCCAGACATGTATGTTGGGTTGGGGCATCACTATTGCGGGCAGAGCTGATGTCTTTGGGCTAAGAGGGGACTTCTACACAGAGAAGCGTATCCATTAAAATGAAGGCGAGTGGGCAAAGATCCTCTGAGCCGTCAGACTGTGGTTGGAGATGAGCTTCATCCTCAGCATCTTGGGCTCTTGTGCTGGTCTCTTCATGGAGGCCCAGGAGGAACAGGAAAATCCTGGTGGTTTTTCCTTTCCCGTGGAGGGTTTTGGTGGTTTGTTGAGCTTTGTACTCACTCCTGCGCCCATCTCTTGCAGAAAGAGAAATCCAAGGACTTCAGAAATCACGTCACTAAATACCTTGAGACGTTATTAAACTCTCAGCAACAGGTGAGTAGCCCCAGCCCTGCCATGGTTTCACCTCTGAGCTCATGCCCCCCACCCTCCAGCTTGAAGCCCCCATCCTGGCTGTGTCCTCCTTCCCCAGGTGTGGGGAGGGATGAACCCCCACGAGCTTCAGCAGGGCAAAATTATAAGCGTTGCATCCCCTTGATGCCTGTTTTGGGGGGGCTGTGCCCTGCAGAGGGGCACTTGCCTGCCCCCCCCCCCCACTGCCCAAAATGCTTCACAACTTGCTCTGGGCTTGAAGTGTGCTGGCAAAGTGCCTGCAGGCTCCTGTCTTTCTTCCCTCTCTCCAACAGCTGGTGAAGTACTGGGAAGCATTCCTACCCGAAGCAAAGGCCATTTCTTAATTGGACCAAGGAAACAAGCGTACCTGAACTTTGCCTTTTTTTTTTTTTATATATACACTATACCTCTTCCTCTTTTACATGTCACCGAACCCTAGTTAAACACTCTGGAGCTGGTAGAGGTTTAACCCCCAGACAAGCAGCTTGCAAGCCAGTAACTCTTCTAACTGTATATTTTTCATTTAGCAACATATATTTTCTTACTGAAGAGAAACTAGTTTCCTGCTTTTAAGACCAGACCTGCAGCAGGGGGTTAATGATATATGTAAAATGTATATTTTTCAGGCTGGGTTTTAGGGCTGTAATGACTATCTTACTCCTGCAGTGCCATTAAAATTCTGTAATAAAACTTCTATCAGGGCAAACAGGCTCTGTCTGTTTGTGGGGAGGGGTAACGGCCGTATCCTGCGGATGCTGAGGGAGGCAGCGGAGCCTCCTGCTGTGTTGTGACTGGGACATGGGTGACCTTGGGCACTGCCCCAGCCACCTGTCCTGGCTCTTGATTAAGCTTTGGCTCCCTGCCTTGCTATGAGCATGAGCCTGGGGCGGCTGTTTTTAGGATCTGAGCTCAGCGGGGCTGTGTGGTGGCCCCGCTTGCTGTGGTTTGCGGTGGGGGGATGACACGTGCAGAGCCAGTGTGGAGCCTCTGGGGCCTGTGATGCTCCTTTCCCCCCATGGTCAAGGGGCAGCTCTTGCTCCTTCAACCCCCCCCAGGACTCCAGCTGTGGATTTCATCAAAACTGATACCCCTTAAAAAAAAAAAAAGGGAAAAGGCAGCTTGTGCTGACTTCCCACTTTCCTTTCCCCTTGTCCCTGTTGCGTAGGATCCGTGTGGTACCTCCAGGCTCCAAACGCCACCCCACACC